>CAUYQU010094877.1:0-24596 GCA_963574635.1 Cheracebus regulus | reverse complement strand
CGCAAATATAATGGGTTTCTGCCTCTCTGGTGCCTTGCATAGACTTTTAATTATAACTTTTAATTGTATAACTTTTAATTATATAACTTTTAATTGTAACTTTTAATTATAAGTTTCCCCACCACCTGCGTGACTTGATTGTACCCAGTTATGTAGCTGATTTTACTATTGTTCTTGTGTGCTGCTGTCATGTATGAGGTAATGGTATCTGTTCCTGTTAATGACGTAGGACAAACATATATATACTAACTGTGTGCACAATAAAGTTGCTGTTTAAGCATTGCTGTTCAAGTCTTGCTTATTCAGTCCTCCAGATCCCGCTTTCTGTCTACCTTTTCTTCCGCACACTCCCCTATTCAGGTTAGGACCCTCTTGCTGGCCAAGAGTCCCCGGCAGACGTGCCGGCCTCTCGGGAGCCCAGAACAGAGTCTTGCTCTGTCGCCAGACTGGAGTGCAGTGGCACAATCTCGGCTCACTGCAACCTCTGGCCCCCTGGGTTCAAGCAATTCTCCTGCCTCAGCCTCCTGAATAGCTGGGACAATAAAGATTTACTTAATGAATGGTGATAGGTATGGCATTAGTTAGAATCACGTTAATGATAAAAAAAAAAAAAAAAGAAAACCCAAATATCAGTGGCTTAAAAAGGTGATTTATCCCTTTCTTATATAAGAGTCTTTAGGCCTGTATGCATTTGGTCCAGAGTTTGGTTCTATAAATCCTCAGAGACACAGGCTCCTTCTAAATTATTATTCTGCCATCCCTAGAGTATACATAATTCTCGTCCTCATAGTGTACGATGGCCCACATCTGAAAACACAGGATGGAAGAAGGAATGAAGAACCAGCAGAGATCATGTTCCAGGAGTCTGTTAGGGAGAGTTCCTGGACTCTGTCACATGCACAGCACTTCAACTTAGGTATCATTAGCCAGAATTCAGTCACATGGCCACCTTTTTTATGAGAGAAGCTGGAATGTGTTGTCTTAGTCTGGATAGCAATGTGCCCCGCTTAAATTGTATGAGAAGAGGGAGAAACGATTTCCTGTGAATCTTTAGCAAATGGAGAAGACTAAAGCCCTGAAAAGACTTAGCACACTTATGGAAACAATATGAAATGTGATGGAGCAGGATCATAGCAGGAATGAGGCAACATGGTAGATTCACTAAACGGAGGGGAGGGGCTAGATTGGAGCATCTTAGACAATAAGGCTTAGACTTTGGATATTATCCTGTGGACTGTTTTTATCAGTCAAGGGTTTGAGAGAAATAAATGGCACTCTTGAAAGGGGTGAAATGTGTTTAATGAAGAGACTATTTAAAAAGTGGGCAGGATTGAGAAAAATGAACAAGGGATGTGAAGCACTCCGGGGCCAGCAGCAGCAGGAAGCTGCCATCCCTACCAGGACTTTCTGGGCATATAGGCAAGCAGTTACTGGAAGCCAGCAGCTGTGGTTGTAGGAAATGGGCTTCAGATAAGAGCTGTGCCTTTGGGAGAGCAACATTGTTACTGCAACATGTGCCCTGAAAGCAGAACTGGTGACATAAGTTGCAGGACCCACTGCAAATTTAAAATGAAGGCCCCTTGTTCAAAACTTAGTCAGAATTCCAAGTTGGCAACAGCAGTAGTTAAACCAAGTGTGGAGCCTTCCTGAGCACAGGGCCCTACGCAGCGGTACAGACAGAGTGCCCATGAAACTGGCTTGCCTACCAGGGAATATGCTGGAGGGAAAACACTATCTTCCAGCCCTGTGACTTTCGCCAATGGTTCCCTTTGCCCATCTCCAAGAAGAAGTCAGAATCGGGGAGCCTGATTGACGCCATCCATGATGGTTAGGCGCCAGAAGGGAGGGAATAGTGCATTTAAGCTGGAGAGATCTAGCTCCACCATGGAGGCCCATTAGAAATGTTCAAGCAGAATAACGTGTCCAATTTATTTTTAGAAAGAGCTTTTTGGCAGCAGTGTGGAGAAAGGACTGGAGAGCCTGCAGGCAGAAAGACCAGTTAGGAGGCTATTATGATGTTCTATAGTATTTATTTTTTAAATCACAACTCACAGTAAGAAATATGTTTTATATTTGTATCTGTAACCAGTGACAGATGCATACATAGCAAGGAAACCCAAAGTTTATGAAACAACATAAATCCTTACTCAATGAAACAATACTTAACCTTATTAGAAGCAAAATGTTCTGATTTGATTAAAAAATTCTGGTTCCAAACCACAGAATTGATTCTGTGAATCAGAGCTTTTGATTTAAAAAATACTAGTTTAAGTAGTACAGTAAGCAGAATAATGCCCTTCCTACAAGATGTTCATGACATAATTCTTGGAACCTGGGAATATCTGAACAGTATATGATTGAATTTTATATACATAGTAAGACCTAATAAGTGAAAATGTTACTTCATATGGCAAAGGGATTCAGCAGATTTGATGGTGCTAGGGACCTTGCTGTGGATTATCCAGGCAGGGCCAATGTAATCTCAAAGGTTCTTACAGGTGACAGAGGTAGCCAGGAGAGTCAGAGATGAGAAGATGTGATGAAGCGAGCAGGGTCCGAGTGACACAGCGGGCACAGGATGACTTGGATGAAGCAGAAGGGGATCCGAAGCCGAGGAAGGCCAGCAACCTCTAGACGGCAGAAGAGGTAAGGGAACCGATTCTCCTCTGGAGCCTGGTGAGATCCGCAAGACTTCTGACCTCCAGAACTCTGAGATGATAAACAGGTGTTGCTTTAAGCACTCAGGTTTGCAGTGATATGTTATGGTGGTAATATGAAACTAACACATGGAGGGAGATGGAGACAGCGGGTGAAGGTAGTGTCAGTGTGGGAGGGGTGGAGAAGAAGGGGCCTGATATTCCAGCGGGACTTTTTTCTTTTGAGAGGTGTAGGGTACGAGTCTTCTCTTAGGTCAAGGACCACAGCCCCGAGACAAACCACAGGGCTTCTTCCCTTCAAGTTTTATATTCCTGGGGAAGTTAAAATGAGTATCGAAGACTTGGAAGGGGACAAAAGTCTGTTTTAAAACTATTTTAGTGACATGAATGTTTGGACTCAGGGCAATTAGATGAATACACAGTACCTGTGAGGTAATCTAGAAAATGGAAGGAACCACCTACATGGTTTTTTTTTTTCACTTAGCTTTAGCTGCTTGAGGAAATGAACTGAATCAGCAAAGCTCTCACAGATGGTTGTATCTAGAACCCACAAAACAAGCAAACATTACTGATTTTTACAGAAGTGAAAGAAGAAATTGCTACCAGGTAGAAGGGGTCATTAGACCTACAGTGAAACTAGGAGATGAGTGATTAGTAAAAGGGACAGATGAGCAAATGAGTTAGCGAAAAACTAGTCGTATCTATTGTTGAATGCTGGACAGACAAATCAATCTGGTAATGATGTGCTTCTAGTAAGATCACTCAGATTTATAAGTATAATGATCAATTCATAAGTATACTTGTTTTGAAAGCACAAATCATCTGAAAAACAAAACTGGAAAATATAATTTAAAATAAGAAATCATTTACAATAGCAAGAGAAAATATAAGGTACTTAAGGGAACAAATTCAAAAATATCCAAGATCTTTACCTAGAAAATTATAAAACTCTATAGAGGCCATGTGCAGTGGCTCACATCTGTAATCCCAGCACTTTAGGAGGCCGAGGTGGGAAGATTGCTCGAGGCCAGGAGTTTCAGACCAGCCTGGGGAAATTGGTGAGACCCATTTTCTACAGAAAAGTTTTTTGAAAGTTAGCCAGGCTTGGTGGCACACACCTGTAGTCCCAGCCACTCTGGAGGTGAACGTGAGAGGATCGCTTGAGATCAGGAGGTACAGATGCAGTGAGCCATGTTTGTGCCACTGCCTTTCAGTCTGGGTGACAGAGAAATCTTGTCTCTAAAATTAAAATAAAGAAAGCTTTATAGAAAGACATAGCAAGAGCTAATAAATGAAAAGGAAGTTCATGTTTGTGGATGGGATGATTATTTTAAAGATGCCAAATCTCCCACCAAATTATTCTGTACTTTCAGTACAGTAGAAATCATTACTTCAATAAGTGTGAGTGTGTGTGTATTTTAACAAGATGATCCCAGAGTCCAAGCAGACCAGGAAAGGTGAACAATTTCCAGCACTATGGGACGCATTGTCCTTTCAGATGTCTGCCTTATTCTAAGGCTCTGTCAATAGGACCGTGTGGCATGGAAGCAGGAAAAGACACACAGACTCACAGGATAGAGAGCAACAAACCGCGCACCTGTGTGACCTTATTTATGCCACTGGTATTAATCTATGCCAATGGCACAGAAGTGCCATTACAGCTCAGAAGTAAAGAGTGAATTATGCAATACATGGTCATGGGACAACTGACTGTCAACATGAGAAAGCGTAACAATAGACCTAAATGTGAAAAGCAAAACTTTAAAACTTTTAGAAGAAGACTATAGGAAGATATTGTTATAAAATTTAAAACTGAAGCATAACAACAACAAAAAAAAAAACACGTAAATACCACAGAAAGGCCAACCAAGCCTGAGAGAAAAAATTGTCAATACAGATAACTAATCGAGGAGTAGCGCCCAGAATATATGAGTAACCCTACATATCAGTTTCAGCCAAGCAACCCAACAGGTAACTGGGCAATGGGTAGATACCAGCAATTCACAGAAGAGGAGACCTAAATAGATGGTAGATACACAATGGCATGCTCAATTTTATAGTAATTGAACAAACAAAAGCAAATAAGAGATGTTATCCCACTTCATCAAAGTGGCAAAAATGTTTAAATGTGACAAAATCAAGTGTTGGAGAGAATGTGGGAAACAGAAACTTTCATACTATCCTGGTAGGAATGTAAATTGGTACAAACATTTTGGCAAACAATACGATGGTAACTAGAGAAGTTGAAGAACTTCTTGAAGAAGTTGAAGTTGTAGAACTCTGAGTTCTACAACTCAGAACTCTACTCCTAGAAATGTTCCCTACAGAAACTCAAGCATGTGTACAAGGAGACTCATCCTACCCTCATTTCAGCATTGTCTATACAGGAAACAACAAACTATGCATCATTAGGAGAAACAACAGTGATATATTCATCCAAAGAAGTACTATAAGGTAGTCAAAAGTGAATTAACCAGGGCCTCGTGCCTTTTTTTGGTAGCGGGGAGATAGAGGCTCACTGTAACCTCTGCCTCCCAGGCTCAAGCAATTCTCCTGCCTCAGCTCCCAAGTAGCTGGGATTACAGGTGCACACCACCATGCCCAGCTAATTTTTGTAGTTTTAGTAGAGAAGGGGTTTCACCATGTTGGTCAGGCTGGTTTCAAACTCCTGACCTTGATCTACCTGCCTCAGCCTCCCAAAGTGCTAGGATTACTGGTATGAGCCACCATGCCCAGCCTTAACAGTAAGTCTTAAAAAACATAGTATTGATCAGAAAATAAAGTTGTAGTAAAATATGTATTGTTTATTTAGTGAAATACACATTAGTCAAATAGCATGCAAAACAATCCTATATTGTTTATGTGTGCAAACACATGTGTGAAGATTATAAAATGCATCCATGAGTATGGTAAGACCAAACTCAGAACAGAAATCAGGTTCAGGAGGAAGGGAGGAGAACAGAATGAAGGTGGGTGGGAATACACAGGAGGCTGATGTGTAAGGTTTTGTTTATACTTGATGTTCATTATTGTATTTTGTACTTGTTACTGATACTTTTTTTCTACGTTTGAACAATTTTATTTTAAAAACTCTAACCCTTCAATGTGGCAACAAAGCCACTCACTATCTTCCCCCTTCTAAGGGGTCTTTGCCAACCTTTGCAGACTCCCGCCTACTGTTCCTCATGTACCACTGGGGCCTGGACATACCAAAGTTTTGGGTCATTTCCTGAATGTTTCCCTTTTCTTTATGACCTTACTTATTGCTTCCCCTCCCTCTAACACCTTCCCTCTAAACTCTACCTGGAAAGCTATTCCTCCTTCTAGATTCATTTCATGTATCATCTGTGGAGTGAAAGCTGCTTCTTCTTCAATGTCATGTCTCTTGAATGTGTACAGGACTCATCTGGAGATCTTATTAAGGCTGGTTGTGGTGACACACCTGTAATCCCAGCACTTTGGGAGATCAAGGTGATAGGATCGTTTGAACCCACAAGTTCAAGACCAACTTTGTCAACACAGCAAGAGACTGTCTCTACAAAAATAAAAATAAAACTAGCCAAGCATGGTGGCATGCGCCTGCAGTCCCAGCTACAAACAGGAAGATTGAGCCCAGGAGTTTGAGGCTGCAGTGAGCTATGACTGCCCCACTGCACAGCAGCCTGGGTGACAGATTGAGACCCTGTCTCAGAAAAACAAAAAACAAACAGAGAAAAACGCAGGGTCTGATTCGGTAGGTCTAGTTGGGGTCCCTGATTCTGCACTGCTGACGAGCTCTCCGGCAGAGCTGATGGGGTGGTCTGTGAGCAGCCAGGTTCCACGACCCCACCTTCTTCCTGGACTCCCACCCCCTGCTGTGTATTCCCTCCTTGCAACATTTATTGTGTTGTCTTGGGTCTGTTTTTGATATCTGTCTTTTTAATGAAGCTAGTAAGGATAGCAACTCCAAAGGGTAGCAGTCCTGCCCCGCACCTCACAGTATTACCAGCACCCAATATTCATTTGTCAAACGTTTGAAACATTCCAATGTGGAAAGTACAGTTGTGTTTTGCGCCTCAGGTGAAACCTTATTAAATCTCTCAAAACAGTTCTGCTTAAGTTGTACTTTAAATATCCCAGGCCAGTGGGAACAGGTAGGTGGAGCTGTCAATGCATTTGTCTGCAGATCAGGTCTGAATAAGTTCCTAATTACAGTGCTCAGTGGGAGGGGGGAGCTGAAAAAATATTTTGAACCATAAGGCAGAGAAACCTTTGGTGTTCCAGGGGTATTAGTAGTGACTCAGTCACAGGACAGGATTTTGCTGTCAGCACTAAGGGGGCTTATAGGAGGTTTGCAGACCTGTAAGAATAGTAAAAATAAATAAATAAAGCAGGCAGAGAGAAAGGGCAGGTGAAGTTGCCTTGAAGATGCACTCGAGCGGACTGGCCGAGGTTCCGCTCCTGCAAGCCCTCTCTGCTGGCTGAGAGCCCAGCCAGCTCCACCTGTGAGAGGCGGCACAGCCAGGGAGGGTGGAGCGAAGTGCAGGCTCTCACCTGCCCTCGAGTCCAAGCCTGGTGCTGCCACTTGGCAGCTATGACATCTTGGGCAACTTGCTTCACCTTTCTGGGCCTTTGGGTGCCAGATTTAGAAAATGAAATATTGCATGAAACATACGTATACTAGAAAAATGTTACTGGTTTGCCTGAAATTCAAATATAACCAGTTATCTTGTATTTTATCTAGCAAACTTATCTGGACCTCACTCCCTTTGTATCTCAAATGGACGTAATAGAGTAGCTACCTCCTAAGGTTGTGAGGATGAAATGATTCTATAGATTTAAAGTGCTCAGCATAGAGCATGACTCCAAAAACATGCTCAGAAACGTCGCTTTACTACCGTTTCTTCACCTTGTGGTCACTGTCTGTTGCCAGAATCGTTACTACAAGTTCTAACTATTCACCCTAATTGCAATTCCTCCTCCCTTTCACTTCTTCTCCACATGACTGCCAGAGCTAACATTTGAAAAGATCAATCTCGGCCGTGCGAGGTGGCTCATGCCTGTAATCCCAGCAATTTGGGAGGCCAAGGAGGGTGGATTACCTGAGGTTAGGAGTTCAAGACCAGCCTGACCAACATGGTGAAATCCCGTCTCTACTAAAACTACAAAAAATTGGCCCAGCATGGTGGCACATGCACCTATAATCCTAACTATTAGGGAGGTTGAGGCAGAAGAATTGCTTGAACCCAGGAGGCGGAGGTTGCAGTGAGCCAAGATCACACCATTGCACTCCACCCTGGGCAACAGAGTGCAACTCTGACTCAAAAACAAAACAAAACAAAAAAACAGAAAATATCAATCTAGTTATGTACATTAAATGCTACTCAAAATCTTTGAATGGCCCTTACCCGTAGGGTCAAACCCACACTTCTCCGTCTTGTACGCCCTCCCTTTTTCAATCTCTCCCTTTAAAATTGTTTTAGAGATGGATTTCATTCTGTCACCTAAGCTGGACGGCAGCAGCGCAATCACAGCTCACTGCAGCCTGGAACTCCTGGGCTTAAGCGTTCCTCCTGCCTCAGCCTCCCAAGTAGCTGGGACTCCAGGCTCCTGGCTCCCATTCTAATCTCCATGCCCACCACCTCTCCTGCTCAGATCCCACGCGGTATCTAACCAACTCTATCCTGTTCTCTGCCCTTCCTTAGTGGCACCCTATGCCTGGAATCCCTTTCTGCCCTTGACCCCTGATAAACATCTGTCCATCCTTTGGAGGTTTGCTTAAGATTGGCTCCTCTATAAACTTCCCTCACATCACCACTGTGAGCTTCACCAAGCTGCTCATCCAGCTCCACATTTGGGTTTTCAGAGTGCTTTTTACAGACATTTGCTCCTATCATTCTATTAGAATTATCTTAATGTTTGTGTATGCTTCTCTTACAGTATAATGTGTGTGTAAATTAATTTTTATCCATATTCTGGAGCTTTTAGTTAGTATTTGAAGTGTCTTAGTCAGGAACTCATACATGAAGGGTGGTTAGTGAACATTGGAAAAGCCTTAGCAGGAGTTCACAGCCCAGAGGGGCTGCAGCCACTTCGATATCCTTATCTGAATCTGCACCAGAGGACCTGCTCTTTGGGTAAGGGATGCGGAAAGTAATTTTCCACTTACAGAATCGGTTTTCCACTTACATGAGTACAGGCATCTCTGCCCTTTCATGGGCAGAATAGGGATCCCCCGAGGTCTAAACCCGGCTCATCCCTGGGCCTTGGGCCTTCCACTTACCAGAGGCTTCTGCCATTTATTAGATTTAGTTGACCTATCGTCAGGATACAGTCGCATTTGCCTCTAGTGAAACTTTCCTGCAGGGTGTTTGTTGGAGGGACTGAAAGAACAGAGATTGAGGACATTGCCAGAATTACAGAACAGGTTGAGTGGCTGGCTATTTACCTGCTTGTTAATGAAAGTTGATTCATGTTTTGGAATGGGGCCTATAATTTGCTCTCATTTTAATGCATTACTCTGTAGGGAGGAGGTGAGACGGAGGCATTTATGGGATTCCCCTAGTCACTGGAAGCCATCATCATCCACCAAGAAAGACCTGACACACATGAACCAAGTTGGTTTAGATCAGTTTCTTTTATCTAAGTAAAGGTGAGCTGGAGAGTAGGGGCCTGTGTGAATCACCTTTGTGACTAGCCCCTGGCACTGGCCCTGGCCCCCCTGGAGGTGCTCCGCAAGTGCTTGTTGACAGAACAAGGGCACCCTTGAAAGATGGAAGGCCAAAGACTCTTTATTGCTGAGCCAAGCTTTGAAACGTTGAGGACAAACTCAGACATCTGATCAGAACCACCAGTGATCAGGCTGAAAACATACAAGATAACAAAGGATAAGTGAGAAAAGTTCCTTTTGATATCTTTTCATTGAAATTTATTCTGTAAGAAATAGCTTTGCCTTTGAGAATTCACAATGCACATCATCACATTCACATTTAAAGGCATTGAGGAATCCTTGAAATAAATCCCTCCCAATTGTGTCTCTGGGTATTCCTCCTCAAAACCCATAATCATAGTCTAATGATGAGAAAATATCAAGCAAACCCAAATTGAGAGAGATTCTACAACCTACCTGGCCCTCACAGAAAACTGTCAAGGGCTGATGAATAGGGAAGGACTGAGAAGGCTGGAGGAGACTAAGAGGCGTGGTGATTAAATGCAATGTGGGACTCTGGATGAAATACCGGAACAGAAAAAGGACGTTAGTGGAAATACTGGCGAAATACAAACAATGCCTGGAGTTTCGTGGATGATACTGTAACAATGTTAATTTCTTGTTTTTGACAAATATACCATGGTAATGGAAGGTGTTAACATTAGGGGAAACTGCATAGGAGGTGTATGGGAACTGTGTATAATGTATTTGCAACTTTTCTGTAAAATTAAAACTGTTCCAAAGTAAAAAGTTTATTTAAAAAATAAATACAGTTAAAAATAAAGGCAAATATTTGACTGACTGGATTTATTTTAGAAGTAAAGGGGAATCTTGTTCTTGATAAGAAAGCAGAACATTTAAAGAGGAGTCATTCAGGGAAGAGAACCACTGCCATTGGGAAGCTCAGGTCCAGGTTGGGCCTGCCCCAACCATGTGGACTGCTTGGTTCCTACCAGGCTTTCTGCTAGGAGCCTGTGAAAACTTGGCCTTTCTATCACGATACCTGGCTTTGCTGAACAGATGGATGGCTAGCTGTAGTGGGAAATCAGCTTTGGAAAAGTGGAATTATCTCTTTAGGGTTGAGTCTACAAAGCTAACAGCATAGAGAATGGCCACCACCACAGCACCAAACCCTCTCTTTTATTAAACATCAAGCCTTTTCTTGTTCAAGTGCCTACCACAGTACTTGGCACGTAACTGGAGTGCCATCAGTGTTTGCTGGACTTCATGGTACTGTAATCCATTTCATACAGAGTTGCCCAGGCTTCCCTTGATGGGAAAAATACACAACCAAAGTGGATATGAAACTCAGCTCCTTTTGCTGATGTTAACTTTGGGGCCTTTAAGTCTGAAATAAGGGCCCATTTAACATTTCTCTGTTAACTAGATCATATCCAGTGTAGCTAGTTGTTGATATTTATTGATGAAAACAAATGAAACAATTGAATGAATATAAATATTATAGAATGTGTGTTTACAAGTTATTTTTGTGATTATAAAATTAATAGTGGTCTCTATGAAAAAGATTGATACTGTAAAATAGAAAGATAAAAATAGGCTGGACGTAGTGGTTCACACCTATAATCCCAGCACTTTGGGAGGCTGAGGCAGTTAGAGTACCTGATGTCTGAAGTTCGAGACCAGCCTGGCCAACACAGCAAAACCCCATCTCTACTAAAAATACAAAAATTAGCCGGGCGGTGGTGGCAGGCACCTATAATTCCAGCTACTTGGGAGGCTGAGGCAGGAGAATTGCTTGAGTCCGAGGGGTGGAGGTTGCAGTGAGCCAAGATCACGCCACTGCACTCTAGCCTGGGCGAAAGAGTGAAACTCCATCTCAAAAGAAATAAATAAATAAAATATAAAAGTCACACCTTGTAATACCACAACTCAGAAATAAATACCATTAACATCATAATGAACTTCTTTGGTATGCATATTCAGATTTTTCTACATAACTGGAATCATACCATATAACTAACTTTTAAATGGTTGTTCTATTAATCAGTTCTCTGATTTTATTTATTAATTTTTTGAGATAGAGTTTCACTCTTGTTGCCCAGGCTGGGCAATGGCACGATTGTCAGCTCACAGCAACCTCTGCCTTCCGAGTTCAAGTGACTCTCCTGCCCCAGCCTGCTGAGTAGCTGGGATCACAGGCGCACACCATCATGCCCAGCTAATTTTGTATTTTTAGTAGAGATGGTTTCACCATGTTGTCCAAGCTGGTCTTGAACTCCTGACCTCGGGTGGTGTGCCCACTCAACCTCCCAAAGTGCTAGTATTACAGGCATGAGCCATCATGACTGGCCAATGCCATGGATTATTACTCAGCTATAAAAAGAACAAAATAATGTATTTTGCAGCAACTTGGATAGAACTGGAAGCCATTATTCTAAGTGAAGTAACTCAGAAATGAGAAACCAAAAATGGTATGTTGTCACTTGAAAGTGGGATCTAAGCTGTCTATACACAGAGGTGTATAGTGCAGTATAATGTACTTCAGAGACTCAGAAGTGGATGAAGTACGATGTACACTACTGGGGTGACGGGCACTAAAATCTCAGACTTCACCACTATGCAATTCATCCATGTAACCAAAGGCCATTTGTACCCCGAAGCTATTGAAATAAAAATATATACATATATAAAAATTTAAAAGTTCTGCTCATCAAAAAGTGCTGTTAAGAAAATTAATAGATAAACCATAAATTGGAGATTTATATGGGACACACACACACACACACGCCCCTGACAAATGATTTGTATTTGGAACATATCAAGAACTCTACAACTCAATACTAAAACTATTAACAAGCCAGGCCAGGCATGGTGGCTCACACCTGTAATCCCAGTATTTTGGGAGGCCGAGGCGGGCGGATCACCTGAGGTCGGGAGTTCGAGACCAGCCTGACCAACATGGAGAAACCCTGTCTGTACTAAAAATACAAAATTAGTCGGGCCTGGTGGTGCATGCCTGTAATCCCAGCTACTCAGGAGGCTGAGGCAGGAGAATCGCTTGAACTGGGGAGGCGGGGGGTTGCAGTGAGCCAAGATCACGCCACTGCACTCCAGCCTGGGCAAAAAGAGCGAAACTCCATCTCAAAAACAACAACCCAGTAAGTGAATAAGTAACATCATTGTGATCCTGGGTTCAGGTTCAACTTATGTCTCTGGAGACTAAAAAATGGAGGTTGAACTATACTGTATGAAAATCCGCTCCATCATCAGCAAGGCTCTCTAAGGTTTTTCAAAAAACAGCCATCTAAACCCAAAGTACAGAATCGCTATTCCTGAAAAGAAGATATACAAATTGCCAGGAATCTTTAGTACATTCTGAATGGATCTCCAAAGAACTTTACAGATATTAATCAGATAATCTTCCTCATTTTCTTAAGAGACAGATGAGGGAGTGAACAGTTCAGCCTAACCCCGTAGAAAGAGAAAACTAAGAAAATGCCCTTCGCTGAGCTGCAGCTGAAGACAGAGCCAAGAACCCGGCTTGGCTCCAGGAGGATGGCCAAGATGCAATCTGTGAGTTGAGCAACGCATCAGCCCTGTGATTAGGTAAGAGCTGTCCTTTCGCCCTTCCTGATGCACGCACCCAGCCTCTCCCTCTGCGGACAGTTACTAAATGATGCCTGCCTCTCAGGGAGAGTCAGGGCTTGCTTTACTGCGGGCTCTGCTTTAAAAGTTTTGCCCTGCCGACTGCCTCTGGGAGCCTCCAGTGACTCATTTCCTGCTCCTGGGCTTGTGCTGTAGCTCACAGATGACCCCGGGGTCTCCACTCCTTCTCCATTGTTGTTTCCTGGCCTCCCACAGGCTTCCAGGACTCCACCAAAAGCCTCCTGGGCTCATTCCTCGTCTGCGTTCCCATCTGCCCTGGGCAGGACTTGAAGTTGCCAGAGCAGTAGCAGTCAAGTCTCATGGCCAAGGCCCGGTGCAGTCCCTCAGCACTGACAGTCTCACCAACATGCTGGCCTCTGAGCCTGGTATCTGCTGGAACCCGCATCTGGACTCTCTTCCCACTCCTCCTCAGCTGCCCCAGGAACGTCATTCACCAGCCTTCGCGTCCAGATCCTCCCTCACCTCTTCCGCCTCCTACAGACCCTCCTTCTTGACAGTGTGCGTAGCATAAACTGCGCCCTTTTCCCCCCTGGGAAACGAAGACAGACAACAAATTGTAAACATAGAATAAGGCCATATAAAATACAGAGACGTGCTATGAAGAAAACAAAACAGCCAGGCATGGTGGCTCACGCCTGTAATCCCAGCACTTTGGGAGGCTGAGGCGGGCGGATCATGAAGTCAGGAGTTCGAGACCAGCCTGACCAACATGGCGAAACCCCGTCTCTACTAAAAAATAAAAAAAATTAGCTGGGCATGGTGGCGGTTACCTGTAGTCCTAGCTACTCAGGAGGCTGAGGAAGGAGAATTGCTTGAACTTGGGAGGCGGGGGTTGCAATGAGCTGAGATCACGCCATTGCACTCCAGCCTGGGCAACAGAGTGAGGCTCCATCTCAAAAAAAAAAAAAGAAAGAAAGAAAGAAAATTTTTAAAACGGCTCACTGATCAAAGAAAGCAGTGGGA
Source organism: Cheracebus regulus (assembly GCA_963574635.1). Taxonomy (NCBI): domain Eukaryota; kingdom Metazoa; phylum Chordata; class Mammalia; order Primates; family Pitheciidae; genus Cheracebus; species Cheracebus regulus. The sequence continues at coordinate 10,661 of CAUYQU010094877.1, read as the reverse complement.
GTATTTATTTAGACCACACAGCCTTGGAGGAGGTGACGTTTGAATTGAGTTGAGACTGAGTGAGGAGATGGATCCAGCCTTGCAAAGGTCTGAGGAAAAGTGTATCTGACAGGAGGCAGAGGTTGTTCAAAGATCCTGGGGTAGAAGTAACTTGACATTGGAGGAAAGGAGGAAAAAAGCCATCCGGTGGGGGAGGAGGTGCCTGAGGGGTGAGTGCGTTAGGGCCAGAGGGTTCATTCAGGACTGAGTGGGAGCTGATGAGAGGCAAGTTCCACCCCAATTGTTTCCTGTTAGTGGAGTGAGGATCAGACAAATGCCTCTTGTGCTGGGTCCTGTTAGGCTACAACAGTCAGGATGTTACTGGGGAGAAGCATTTGGTCCTTTATTCCGCAGTCCTCGGTTGAGCTCTACTGGCTGGGCCTTCTGTCAAATGTTCCAGGGCCGCACTGGGATCTTTAACTGGGAAGCAATTATTAATAGTTCCTGTTCAGAGCACTCTGCAAGAGAGTGGCAGACTGAGAAGGCAACGTGTAGCTGGAAGCTCTTCCAGACCTTCAGGACTGCTGGTAAGAGACAGTGGCAGAGCCCGGCGTCATAACTTCTTTCCTCCTGGCTCCTTAGATCTAGAAAACCAAGCTTGCATTATTTTACACGAATTAGACAATCAAGACAAAGTCTCGGTGTCTCTGAGTGACTGAAAATGCATATGCAGTGACAAGAGAGGTGAGAAAGTAGAGGAGTCCATGTGGTGGAGGCGATTCTTTCACTCTTCTGTTGCCAATCCATGAGCCCAAATGATTTCATGACTTTGAAATCATTTGTTGGGTGTGTGTGTGTGGGGGGGGGTGTGTGGGTGTCCCATATATATCTCTAATAAAAGGGTGGAATAGACCAATTCCCTTCCTCTTAATAACTGGAATAGTCTTAACAATGAATACTTACTGAACACACACTGAAAGCCAGGCACAGAATGTCTAGCAGTTTACCTGGGAAACTTGTTCAGTTTTCACAACTGCTCACTTTTCCCATGAAGCTCAGAGAGATTAAAGAATCTGGCCACTGTCATATCCTTGGTCAGTGCAGGTCCGCGTTCAAACCCAGTCTGAGTCTAGATTCTAAGGCCTGACCCACTGTGTGTTCTGCCTATAAGTGGCTGTTCGCATTCCTTATTTGATCTTGGTTGCCAGACGCTCCCAGCATGGGCTGAAGCACTTGGAGCTTCTTCCAGGCCTGGCCGTCTGTGCAGAGCTGCTGTCCCTCAAGGGGCCAACCTGCAATGTCAGAGGGAAAACCAAAGGGGAAGGCAAATCCAGGCCTGGCAGGGCTAGGACAAGCCCTTTGTATGTTTCCCTTGGGAAAAAACATGAGGAAATTGCATTTTTAAATAAATGAGTTTAGCCAAGCCTCTTTTTTGATTCCACACCCAGGAATACCCAATCTTCTCTAGAAGCTTCTTGACTTTGGTTTAAATGCTCAGCCTTAAACTCGTGCTCCTCAAGGCTGAGCATTGGGTTTGCAGGCAGTGGGGACCCGCTAGGGACACCTTCACAGGTGCCTTTTCACATGCAATGACAGAGCTAAAGTCAGCTTAAAATAAGAGCATGATGCCATAGCAACGGGCAACCTCGGTGAAGGTGGTTTGCCCCTGGACAGTCCCCCGGGTTGGCTGGCCCTGTGAGTGTTCATCCCCCAGAGGCTGGCCCAGCATGGCAGGCCTGGGACCTTGACGTGGGTCAGTGTACTGGGTTTAATTATGGCCCCCAGAAAGATATGAGCAAGTCCTAACCTCTGGAACCTATGACCGTGACCTTATTTGGAAAAAGTGCTTTTGCAGATGTAATTAAGTGTAGGATCTTGAGATGAAATCATCTTGGGTTTAGGGTGGGCCCTAAGTCCAATGACAGGTGTCCTTATTAAGAGGAAGGTGGGAGAGATCCGATGCACAGGGGAGAAGGCTGCATGAAGAAGGAAGCAGAGACTGGATGAGGCAGCCACAGGCCAAAGAGCCTGGAGCCACCAGGAGCTGGAGGAGGCAAACAGGGATTACTCCCGAGAAGCTTCAGAGGAAGGGTGGCCCATCTGATGCCTTGATTTCCAACTCTTGACTTCCAGAACTGTGAGAGAATAAATTTCTATTGTTTTAAGTCAATTTGTGGTTATTTATTAAAGTAGTCCCAGAAAACGAATAAAGAGAACACTGCTCTTGTCTTGGGCCTGCTTTACTCTTTATGCTTTCCCCACCCCAGAGTAACAATTATGCGCTGACAGTGAGAAACTCACTGAGAAGGGAAGGCCACCACCTGCTCAGGGCATTCTTCCTCTGTAAACAGTTACAGGGCAGAAAGTCAGATGCTGGTGCTAGTCGACATTCAGAATGTTCTCCTGGCTCAGGTGCTGGGAGGGACCTCCTTCCTGACTCTGGGGATGGCCTTGCTGGGTGGCTTCTGAAGGTTTAACCAGCACCCCTGCTCCCTGTGTGTGGGGAGTAGGGGAGGTGAGCCTGGAGTCCCTGACTTTCTCTCTTGTCTCCATGCTTTTGGCCTACAGAGTGAGCCATTCTGTAGATTCTCACTGCCCTTCTCTAAACAGGGCCTGGGAAGGACCACACTTACTCCATTATCACCACGGGCCACATTGCCTACTTGAGTCAGCTTGAGCTTTGGAGATGTTTCCACTGTCTTTGGTGACATGTTTATCAATAATTCTTCTTAGTTAATTCTCACAGACAGCTAATCCTTTATGAGTAAAAATTTCTAGTTTCACTCTAAGAACATTTTCCAAGTCCTTGAGAAGCAGGGGGGGCACCCCATGGCCGAGACTCACACTCACTGGCCAGGGGCTGGTGGTGCTCACGGAAGTCCACAGCCACGGGGATTGCTGGGGCCCTGACGTGAGCTGCAAAGCCATAAACAAGATGCAAAGGAATGGCCCTTAGTTAGATTTAATATCAGGAAGATTCACTCTTTTTCCTCTGTGTGAGTGTGTGTGTGGTGTGTGAGTGTCTATTGGGGTGTGGGTCAGACACTGGCCACCACAGTGTTCAACTTTCTCCAAGTGAAAACATAAGGAAGAGACTTTGAAGGTCTTATTGTTTTTTCCTCTTAGTTCTAAAATCCTAAGATCCTATGGAACATGTCCCGGGGAGGATTCAAAACAAAAAGTAAGGAGTTCACAAGCACTTTCAACAGCTCAAGCATATACAGGAACTCTAAACCCACAGGAAGAAGAAACCTTTCAACTCCTTCTCCTCATCGATTCACTGTTATAACACCCGACCCACTCAGCAGAATGTGCTGCTGTGAGGGACTCGCACTGGACAACATCATAAGCTCTTTTGGTTTGTTCTTACATTTGTCCTTGAGCAACCTTGCAGGTGGCAAGACTGCTACCCATCAAAGGGGATGCCTGCAGATGCGTTAGTGTTTCACCGCCAGCCCTGGGTGACAGTTGCCAGGCTTCATCCTCTGAAGAAGAGCGTCCCCTTATTTGTCTGGCTTTTCCACTGATTCCTGATTACCCCTTTTCATGCTGATTTCCTTGCACACAAGAGTATTTCCTTGCAATAAAGGGAAAAATAGACAAGGATGTGAAACGCAGAACAGTATGATGAGCAGCCCAATAGCAGATGCATTCAGCTCCATTTCAACCATTCCTGGATTCACCTGGGAGCCCAGTAGCCCCATCTCCAACTCTCAAAATATCAAATGAAAACCCTCACCTGAAGACATGGTGGGCCAAAGTGCTGGCCCTCTGTGGGAGGGTTTTAATCTCATTTTTGCTCTGTTCCTTCTTTGCTTTGTCTCCCCTGTGTTTGTGGACTTGGTCTGGGGAGTGGGGAGGGTGGTGTGAAGAGGTGCAAGCTCCTGGAAATTGTCCTCTCTGCAAAGCTAATGAGACCTGCTTGGGCCTTGTCCGTACCTTGCTCTGTCCAGCTGAAAGACCAGCCCAGGCACAGAGCTCACTGTGTGGTGCACAGGAGTTCATGCGTAACTCTGGTTTCCAAGACTCACTAGGCAAAGGCCAGAGATAAAGCCTCAGAACACCGCGGTCCTGCTCCAGTCTGGTTTTCCCAAATTCCCTCCTCCTCTTGCCTGCCCTGTCTGTCCAGGCACTGTGTGGGGGCCTTGGGGATAGACTGGTGAGCAAACCCGACACGGATCCTATCTTCTATCCACTTGAGGGGGTGGTTTTCCTTTTGTAATGCTGAGGAAATGCCCAAGCAGGGAACAGGTTTGTCTCTTCCCTTCCCTGAATGTGTGGATACTGGGGCTCAACTCTTGCCCCGGCTTCACCTCTGCCTGCAATGAGCAGAGAACTCCATCACCTTCTCCAGACAGGCCGTGGCCCCAGACCCAACCTTGTTCCGAAGGTGTCTAGCACCCTCTGTTGGTGACCCAGACCAAATGCCCTGGGCCTTGGGTTGGGACTTAGGCTGCCCCAGGAAACCTTATCAGCTCATCTGAACCCTGTGCGTTGTGTGTCTGTCCAAGCGCATGCTGCTGTGCGCCAGACTCTGTTCTAGCAGGTGGGCATCCACAAACGTGCAGGGTAAATGTTTAGTCTCCTCACACATTTCAACTCCTTTCTTTTGAAGGAGGATCCCAACGCTGGAAGATGGATCAGGAACAGGGCTCATTCTAGGTCCCAGAATCCCTTTCAACGCACTAGGCTGAGAGGTCCAAGTGTCAAGAGGCCCCTGAGTGTCTGTCCTCTGTTCCCGAGAGTTCCTGAGCTCAGAGGGCAGATCTGGCCCTACCCCGTGCTACCTGTGGAATCAGGGGCTCAATTCCTCTGGGGAGACTGAAACTCCTGTTCCCCTCATGCCTACCTTCACCCTCATCCTACAACTCCTTCTTCTCCCTAAATGGGAACTCTCTGGCCTTGGGCATTACTGGGGAAGGGTGAGTCCCTGTCAGAATCCTCTGCCTTTTTCCTTTCAGCCAAGTCATCACTGCTGGGCTCTTTATGTAGCTGATGTACCTGCTGGTCCCCTGACCAGCTCCCCTGCCATTTAAAGGCCAATGCACACACCTTGATGTTCAGCAATGACTGTGGGAAACTCACATGTTTTTTTCTTGCTCCAACGAGGTCACAAAAATACAGTTGTGTGCAAGGGGGCGGCCCTCCAGCCCTTGGCATGTGCCACCGCACCCCTCAAATGAGTCAGCTCTTTCAGAGGGACCAACCCTGAGAAGGCAGAGTGCTCACGAGCCGAAAGACAGAATGCAAGCTTTTTGTCTGTTTGTTCCCCTTTCTGGGATTTATGTAGCTTAACATTTTTTTAAACTTTTGTTTTAATAGAACAGCTTTATTGACCTACAATCTACATGCCATCCAATTTACCCACTTCATGTGCACAATTAAACAGTTTTTAGCATATTCACAGAGTCAAGCAGCCACCAGCACAATCAATTTTAGAACGTGTTCCTCACCCCAAAAAGAAATCCCATACGCATTAGCAATCATTTCCCATTTCCCTCAGGAACCTGGCAACCACTAATCCACTTTCTTCCTCCATGGATTTGCTTATTCTGGACATCTCATATAAATGAGATCACACAACACGTGGCCTTTTGTGTCTGGCTTTGTTCACAAAACAAGCTTTTGCTCCTTATTTTATTTGCACTTTAATCAGAGTGGCCATATAATTTATCATCCAAGCTGGGACACTTTTAGAGGGACAGCGATGCTCTTAATACTTATCCTATGACAACCAGCATAAACTGGGGCTGCCCAGGTGTGAACTTCCTGCCTGCAACTGAAATCCTTAATCATCCACACCTCCTGCCCACTCTGAAGCTACCTGCCTTCCCCTCCCTAAGTCAGAATCACCAAATCACTCTCAGTAACTTCAGGTCTTGCTAATAACGAAAGTTAATGTACTTCTAGAGTGGCTAATGCTCTGTTTACAGCTGAAGGATGCTTATGATTTATGGGAGAAATAAGACTAATTTCCCCCAAAGAGATGAGAACTGGCAGTTTTATTTTTCATTTTGGAAGCATGAAATTTGACTGCATAGAGTGCAAACTGTGAAAGAAAACAGATGCAGAAAACAAAGCTGTTATGACAAATGTGGGAAGGATGTCATGAACTATGGGCCATCAGAATGAGACTCCAGGAGGCTTAATTGGGTGGGTCATGGATCATGGCTCTGAAAAGGGCAACGTAATTATTTATTGTTGTGCTGTTAAATGCACCTGGCTCAATATCACCTTTCACTGCGACTGCCTCACCGAGGCTCTTCTTCTCTTTGAAAATTGCTTCAGTGTTTGCAAGTAAATACAAAATTTATTATTTTTTAATTATAGGTATCTGTCGGGTGCAGATAGAAGTGAAGGCTGCCTGGCAACACCCTCTCTTACTCACTGCCAGCAAATGAGCACCAGAAGCAATTCAGCAGCAGACATTTTTAACTATTGATTCCCCCCTGGCTGCAGTACGGCTTGATCAAATAAGGAAATCTAACACGAAACATACTATTGAGGGCCTACCACATGGAAGATACTCTACCACACCGTGTCAGAACTGCAAACAGAATATATTTAGGCTGCCTTGGAATGGGACCGTGCAAAGGGAAAATTTATATATCGTGACCAAGAAATCATCTTCACCTAGTCTGTCTCTAATCAGACTCCTGCATCAGCCTTGAACCTAAATTCTCTGAGAAATCCCCTGATTTTTCTACGAATTGTTTGTGCTCTGAATTCACTAATAAAGCAACTTTAGACCACCTAGCCTAGTGTGATCAGGGATTGCCCCATGTGAAAGGTGGTTGGGTTCTTGCTGTTTAGGGGCAGGCTGTGTCCTGGGAGCTGGATGTTGGGTCTAGACATCTCCAAGCCAAGGAGGCTCCCTCGTGACAGTCCTGTTCTGGACCCCAGATGCAAATGTGCTCTGCTGGTATCCCAAGCAGCTTTGTTTGTGTGTGTTTTGTGTCTGAGCTCATCCATCTGGCTCCCCTTCTGCCACCTTTTCTTCTGTTTACACCCACCATTTTCGATTTGTCTTCCAGCTCTGTCTGAACCAATTATGCCATAGACAGATTTAGTCAATTTCCAGGCCAGATGCTCAAATACATCCTCTTCTGCATTAAAGATCATCAAAGTAGGCTCCCAGCCAGCCACAGGATTTACAGACACTTGGAATTCCAGGAGAAATCTGCAGAAACTTTTTTGATTCTGGCCCTAGTCCCAAATTCACTCATCAGGGAAAAAAGCCATTGATTCACTAACAGTGTGGAAAACATCTTAAACGCGGGTCAGAGGAGCCAATCTCTCCCACAGCCAAAAGATCTGACCTAGACTAACTGGTGTAGGTGTGTCCTGATACGCTATTCTGCACAAACTCGGCCACATACCACTTCTAGGAAGGGTGGACCATATTGGAGAAGCCTCTCAGCAATTGGGCAGACCCATGCCTCTAGCCTGGAAAACGGAATTGTTCTCATCAGCACTATTTCCCACATTTTCTTGCTGGTTCAAGTTGTTGATGAAAAAGCCAAACTCTATAAAATAATATGAAGAGATTATTCTAGCCAAATGTGAGGACCATGACCCATGACAGCTCCAGGAGGTCCTAAGAACATGTGTCCAAGGTGGTTGGGCTCCAGCTTGATTTCATACATTTCAGGGAGAGAGAAGTTACAGGCAGACATCAATCAATACACGTAAGGTGTACATTGGTTCAGTCTGGAAAGATAGGACAACTTGGAGCAGGGACTTATAGGTCATAGGTAGATTCAAAGATTTTCCTGATTGGCAATTGGTTGAGAGAATTAAGTCATTATCTAAAGACCTGAAATCAGTAGAAAGGAGCATCTGGGTTAAGATAAAGGGTTGGGGAGACCAAAGTTCGTATTTTGTAGATAAAGTCCATAGGTAACTGCCCTTGGAGGCAATGGATGGCAAATGTTTCCTACTCAGACTTTTCAAAGGTGCTAATATCTTCAGGATCAGAAAAAGACCTGGGAAGGGAAGAATGTACATTTCCCCAAGAGACAGCTTTGCAGGGCTGTTTCAAAATATGTCAAAGAAATACATTTAGAGGTAAAATACTTTGATTTCTTTCAGGGCCTGCTGTCTGTCATGTGTGTTATGCCAGAGTCAGGTTGGAATTTGGTAACTTATTGCTACCAAGAGTCTGTTTTGTTCATCTTAAGATCTCTGTTTTAATTTAATGCTGGCCTGTTGTTCCTGAATTCCAAAGGCAGAAGAGTATAATGAAGTGTATCTGACCACTGCCCCTCTTCCTATCACGGCCCAAACTAGATTTTCAGGTTTACTTCAGAATCCACTTGGCTGAGAGGAGCGGTCCATTGAGTCAGTTGCTGGGGGTGGGAGTGGGGAGCTTAGAGTTTTATTTTTGGTTTACAGAGGGCTATTTGTGCAGAGTCCTCTGTATTTTCGAGGTGTGTAGCATGTTTAAGACCATTATCTCCTACCTCATCTTAAAGGTCTAGGAAGGGCAGCGGCACCAGTGAAACAGGTATGGCATTTGAAGGAGGAAAAGCCGCCCCCTTCACCCCACCAGGGAAGGAGAGCAGCACCTTAGCTGGGACTCAGTGGAGTCCTTACATAGCAGGTGTTCTTGCCACTGGGGCAGAAATGGAAGTGCTCCAGGCTTCCTTGCTCATGGGAAAGTTGCTCATCACCTCCAGAGCCACAGGCAGATACCTCTTTGCCATTCATGCTCCACCAAAGGCATCCCTGGCTTCCTGCTGAGAAGTAAGTCTCAAAATTGAGTGTGCAAAAGGGCTCTCTAGGAAAGGTGTGGTGGCTCATGCCTGTAATCCCAGCACTTTGGGAGGCCGAGGCAGGTGGATCACCTGAGGGCAGGAGTTTGAGACCAGCCTAGCCAACATGGTGAAATCCTGTCTCTACTAAAAATCCAAAAAAATAGCCAGCCATTGTGGTCGGTGCCTGTAATTCCAGCTACTTGGGAGGCTGAGGAAGGAGAATTGCTTGAACTGGGCGGGGTGGGAGGTTGTAGTGAGCTGATATCACTCCATTGCACTCCAGCCTGGGCAACAGAGCGAGACTCTGTCTTAAACAAAACAAAACAAAAAACAAAATAAACAAAAAAGGCTCTCTAATCCACGTCTAGGGTCTTAATTCAATGGGACCCATAAAGCCAATTTTAAACAAGCACCCAGTTCAGTCACCAACTACAAAATGCTAGCCATCTGGTGGCATGATCTCCCTTTATCTCCAGGCTTCTTGGCTCCAAAGACAGGTGCTCTTCATGCTGCCCCATTAGTTGCATGCAGACTGCTCCACCTGGTTCCTAGGTATGAAGAGTCCAATGAAAGTCCAGGGGATAGAGCAGAGGGATGAGCCATCGAACCTGGGGGCCAGGTGGAACACTCTGCATGCAGCCTGTGGGCAGTGTGAAGAGCCCCTGGTCCAACCCGAAGGCAGAGAGGACAAACCCGGTCTCACTTTGACCCCAGTCACTGCAGAGAAGCCATTGGTTTGAAGGCCTGAGGAGGAGAGGGATCTGATATCACCAACAATTGTCCCACTACAATTTACCCTGAAGGTGAAGCCTTCTAAAATGCCCTCTGCTTTACTGATGATCAACATGACATTAACTATATTACATATTTCATGTAGTATATAATGAGTGTGGAGTCAAAAGGAAGCCAGGCTAAATTCGTTCATAAAAAGTGCAATTCCTCCTCTTTCTCCCCAAGGGAAACATAGAAAGGTTTTGGCCTGGCTCTGCCAATCCTGGATTTGCCCTCTGCTTTGGCTTTCCTCTGACAGTGCACGTCCACACCTTAAGAAACATCATAAGCATTTGATATTACTTAGTGAACTTTTACCCTGTGCTGCATGGTGGGGCCCTCCCTGTGGGAGGCAACAGCATGTGTGAAGACCCTGATTAAGACAGCGCTCTGATCACTCGCTCCTCAAAGTCTGTGGGGCTATGGACTAGCAGCATCACCCAGAGCATGTTAGAAATACAGATTCTCAGCCCTCACCTCCCCAGTCAGAATCTGCATTTAACAAGATGTCCAGGTGACTTGTATGTGCGTATGAAAAATTGAAAGGTACTGCTTTGTTCCTCACAAAGCCCTGCAAACTCAGATTCACGTAGGCTCAAAGGGGTTACATAACTTTGATTCCTAAAGTAATATACTTCTGGATTTTGTCTTTATAGTAGATGTGCCTCAGCCCATGCCTTTTATTTTCTTGTAAAGACAAGAGTATAAATTTCTTTTTTTCTTTTAATTATTTATTTATTTTTTAAAATTGCATTTTAGGTTTTGGGGCACATGTGAAGAACATGCAAGATTGTTGCATAGGTACACACACGGCAGTGTGATTTGCTGCCTTCCTCCCCATCACCTATATCTGGCATTTCTCCCCATGCTTTCTCTCCCAAACTCTCCACCCCCTGCTGTCCCTCCCCTATTTCCCCCCAAAAGACCCCAGTGTGTGATGCTCCTCTCCCTGTGTCCATGTGTTCTCATTGTTCAACACCCACCTATGAGTGAGAACATGCGGTGTTTAGTTTTCTGTTCTTGTGTCAGTTTGCTGAGAATGATGGTTTCCAGGTTCATCCATGTCCCTACAAAGGACACAAACTCATCATTTTTGATGGCTGCATAGTATTCCATGGTGTATATGTGCCACATTTTCCCTGTCCAGTCTATCAT
>CAUYQU010094874.1:0-17496 GCA_963574635.1 Cheracebus regulus | reverse complement strand
TTAACAATTTAGCCCCTATGGCCTTTAAGAGGATTTTGTACTGTCTGTACTTGAAAACTGTGCTTGGCATAACGTGCTCTCTTATTTAGGTAGCTTATGTATGCCAGGGTTAAGGTCTGCCTGAGGCTGTTTTGGTTTATGTTACTGCTTTAATCACATTCAAATGAATTTACTTTAAAAAGGGTATTCTCAGAGGACAATATATATGTTTTTTACATACACATCTTTGACTCAGAAGGCTTTCTCAGCTTTCTGATCCCTGTACATGATTCCTAAGTATACTAACTAGATAACAAAATCAGATTACCTCACACAGACTCCTCAATCTACCCACCAGGAAACTGAAGTACAAAGAGACAGGAGGCCTATCCAAGGTTATGCAGCTGGTTAAGGACACAGCGAGAAGTGATTCACATTTCTGTGATTCTCAGCCAACTGTTCACTCAAATTTTTAAATTTTCTTTTTTTTTTCTGTTGCCCAGGCTGGAGTGCAGTTGGGCAATCTCTGATCACTGCAAGCTCCGCCTCCCAAATTCAAGCAATTCTCCTGCCCTAGCCTCCCGAGTAGCTGGGATTACAGGCACACCCCACCACACCCAGCTAATTTTTGAATTCTTGGAGTTTCACCATGTTGGCCACGCTGGTCTCCGATCTTTTGACCTCATGATCCACCTGCCTTGGCATCCCAAAGTGATGGGATTACAGGCATGAGTGGCTGTATCCAGTCAAAAATAAAATTCTCAAATAAGTAACTTCAAATTATTTTAAAGGCTGGGCACCGTGGCTCATGCCTGTAATCCCAGCACTCTGGGAGGCCAACGCGGGCGGATCACCTGAGGACGGGAGTTCAAGACCAGCCTGACCAACATGGTGAAACCCCGTCTTTAAAAAAAAAAAAGATCCTTCCTTCATTGCGATATTTGCATTGGTTCTAACACCTAAATTTACCTCACAAATATTCATTTCACCTCCCAGCAGAGTTTAAAAACTATAAATAAGACATTTTAGGTGGAAGGAAAACACATATTTGTCAGTTTATCATCCAAGAACCTCCCAAGTTAGTACTCAAAGACTTTATCAATCCCATGACCAGAAAAGATGTTTCCTATGTAAGATCCTAAAATATCATGGATATATAAATAAAACTTATTTATGAGTTAAAATAGTTAACAAATATAAACCAGCTATAGAATAACAGCAAAGGCTCTTCCCATTCAAAAGAGGGAGCAGTATTCATTCACTAAATTGTTTTAAACTAGACAACTTAAAGCTTATTTAAGCTTTCACAATTTACTTAATATAATCTTTAATCAATCCTTCTGCTCTCAGTCTACCTACTGGTCACTCTGACCTTTTGCTCTTATTTACTTCCAAAGCACCTTTATGACACAGGCATCCATCTCAGGCCAATTTAAATCCACAGCCTCATTTTCAGTCCAAATTGCATTGGAATGTGAGGAATACACACTTCACTTTTGACGTAAAATTTCTTTCTTACTCTTAGTGAGCTGCCCTGACAGTGACAGGTGAAACACAACTGACTAAGGGGTTGAAATGTCTGCCCATCTTTCAAATGCGACGGCCACTCTGAATCAAATCTGACCGGGGTGGAAAATCCAAATGTGTAAAACAAAGGTCACAAAAGAGCACACAGTATTTCGGTGGGAAAAAAATTAAGCTAAATGTAGTCACATTAACTCCAGCTGTTCTTGGGATACAGACATGATTTTTAGGAGAACTAATCCTATCTGGAAACATTTCCTTCGGCTTTCCCTCAGCCCTTTTCCTTCGGCCATTCAGTCTCTTACCCGGTAACTATCAAATTAATAGCATCCTCAGCTGCGATCCTTCCTGAGTTTATTTCCCATTCTCAGATGCTCTTGAAAGCAGCAAAGCTAAACTGTCTCCAAAGCGTAATACTTTCCTAAATATACACAAAAACCATTTAAAAGCCTTTGTATGTGATTGCCTAAGCATTCAAAACACAAAGTCATTTCTCTAACAGTCTTAGGAAAAAAAATTTTAAATAAAGAAAAAAAGCCCCCACAAAATCAAGAGCTTTTGAGGGGACCTGAAAAGTCATCAAATTGAATGCTCTCGTTTTATACTTGGAGAAACGGGCTCAGAGAATATTATTTACTGAGCTAAAAAGGCCCTAATGGAGCCCCTAATTTAACTGTGTAATCTGAAATAATCGTAAATTCATCCTCAATTAGAGCTTTCTGGAGTCGCCAGCGAGTCAGTGCTGGAGCCACGGCTAGAACCCAGGCCTCCTGACTCCCAGCCACAGCTTTTCCATAGCACCGGCCGCTTCCCAAAAGTTGGAGGCAACTGTCCGCTCACGGAATGGCAGGGATAAGGGGCGCCTTAGTAAACACAGTCCAAGTCTCCTGTTTTGCATGAGGAAAGGGATACAACTCCCGAAATACTGGATTCCACGGCTGCAGCTGCTGCTTCTGACAGCAGAGGCGAGAGGTGGCCCAGGACTAGTCGGTCCTCAGACTGGACTTCCTCTCGGCGCGCCCGGACCTCCGCGCTTCACTGACTGGCCTCCCTACAAGACAGGGGGACCTTGCGGGGATGTAGAAAGGGCAGATACACCACCCACACCCAGGCCCTGGACGCCCAGCGGCTGCTGAACCACGGCCTTAGATCTTGGAGGGCCAAGGAGACGCGGACACCCAGACCGGCAGCCCGGCAGCCCGGCTGCGCGGGTCGGCGCGCAGCTGAGGGGCCAAGAGTTGCGCGCCGCCACGAGTGAAGGGCGGACGGAAGATACCGAGGCAGGCGAGGGGGCACGGGTTAGTTCCACAGCCTGGCGGGCGAAATGGAGGGTAGGCAGTGGTCCCGGGCCGCGGGCGGCTTGGGGTCCGCCACTCACATACTCACTGCAGCGGCTGCAAACAGGAAGCACCAACCGGGAACCAAAACGCGTAGGACGGGGAGGGGCGAGGACAAATGAGGTAAGGAGGCCGCGTCTGCGCAGACCCGGGGGAGGGCAGGCACTTCCGGGGACAACACCGCTCTCGGCACCGCCTTTCCGTCCCCGCCTACCCGTCGCGTCCGGTGTGCGCATGCGTACTGTGTGAGCACTTTCTCTGCCCCGCCCATAATCTTGAGGTTTACCTTCCTGGCTTTTCCCCTTCCCCTTCCCATCTTCTCTTGAAGCTACCTAGGCTGCGTCTATCATTTGAATGACTTGTATGAAAGAGATGCTATTTACCCGGCAAAAGACGGAGAGTTCGTGCCCTGTACGTCCGCGAGGAAAACTACAACTCCCATGACGACACCCGCGGGATTGAGGCCGGGCTCCGCCTCTTTCTCCCTGGCGCTGGGAGGACGCCTTCCCAGCGCCACGTGGCACGGGAGCAGAGCTACCCGCTTGGACTACGAGGGACGACGCGGCGGACTGCTTGGTCGGCAGACCTGGGCAGCCCTGGAGTGGGAAACGCCTACTTGAGAGCCCATAGCTTCAAGCTTCTCCCTTGTGCTCCCGATTTTAGGCTGATCGCTTTTATCTTTTTATCTTTATCTGGGCGCTTCCTCCCCTCTTTCTGGAATTCCAAGCAACAGATTTAATACTTGGTGAATCTTAAAGAGCTGCACTCCTGCTAAATATTGGAGTTAATGCTGATCCTCTGGAAGCCTCTGAAGGCTGCAAGATTGTGCTAGGAGCCTCTGACTTCATTTGCCCTTCTCACACCTTATTTTAATACAAGGTAAACCCATTTGTACAACTTTAGAAATAATGTTCGACCTAAAGGAAAAACTGAAGCAAAGTTAACATAAGCAGAAAATTTATGTGGGCCAAGTTTGATGAATGCAACTTGGGAGCATCGATTCAAGTTGCACTTAATATATGACCCAATAAGCAGCAGTTTCAAGTGAGTTCTTTGTCTTGTGGAGCCCAAGGCTTGGATTACAGGTGTGAGGCATAACAACACTTACTTGTAGCGGTTACAAGTGAATTTGTTTTTGTTATTGTTGTTGTTTTGAGACGGAGTCTCTCTCTGTCGCCAGGCTGGAGTGCACTGGCACGATCTCGGCTCACTGCAACCTCCGACTCCCGGGTTCAAGCAATTCTCCTCCCTCAGTCTCCCCAGTAGCTCGGACTACAGGCACCTGCCACCACTCTCAGCTAATTTTTTTTTGTACTTTTAGTAGAGACGAGGTTTCACTGTGTTAGCCACTATTTTTTTTTTTTTTTTTTTTTTTTTTTTTTTTTTGAGAGGGAGTTTCGCTCTTGTTGCCCAAGCTGAAGTGCAATGGCGCCATCTCCGCTCACTGGAACCTCCGCCTCCCGGGTTGAAGAAGTTCTACTGCATCAGCCTCCCAAGGAGCTGGGATTACACGCATCTGCCATCACATCCAGCTAATTTTTGTATTTTTAGTTGAGACGGGTTTTCACCATGTTGGTCAAACTGGTCTCGAACTCCTGACCTCAGGTGATCCGCCTGCCTTGGCCTCTCAAAGTGCTGGGATTACAGGCGTGAGCCACCACGCCCGCCCACGGGTGATTTTTTACAGGAAAAAAGAAGAGGCTTCTGCTAAACTGTATACCAAGAATTTACACTAAAAACCATAAGCTATCCATTGGCTACACATTGTTCTTTCTACCACAAATTCTAGGAACACGAAGATAAAGAGTGATGCAGGTACAGGGAAGAAAAGAACAAAATGCCTTTAAACAATTGCCACTCCCTCACACATACCCCACTCCCACCCCACCACCCCCCTCCCCCCTACATGGGATGGTGTTAACTGAAGCCCCATACTCAGGTCCCTCTGGGCCTGATAAATTTTGAATGCCTGCCTGGCTGCTGGCGTTGTTCTCACCTATAATCCCAGCCCTTTGGGAACCCAAAGTGGGAGGATGGCTTAAGGCCAAGAATTTGAGACCAGCCGGGCAATACAGCAAGAGGCTGTCTCTACAAAAAATTTAAAAAATTAACAGGACGGCTGGGTGCGGTAGTTCAGGCCTATAATCCCAGCTAGGATCCCCCCAGGCGGGCATGATAGCACACGCCTATAATCCCAGCTACTCGGAAGGCTGACTCAGAAGGAGAATCGCTTCAACCCGGGAGTAGGAGGTTGCAGTGAGCTGTTACACTCCACCCTGGGCAAAAAGGGAGAAACTCCATCTCATAAAAAAAAAAAAAAAAAAAAAAAAAGATTAACTGGGCATGGTGGCCCACGCCTGGAGTCCCAGCTGTTCCTGCCTTAGGTGGGAAAATCGTTTGAGCTGGGAGGTCGAGGCTGCAGTGAGCCAAGATCGTACCACTGCAATCCAGAGTGAGACCCTGTCTTAAAAAAAAATGTTTAAACCCCAATTGCAGTGCCTCATGGCCATAATCCCAGCACTTTGGGAGGTTGAGGCAAGCGGATCGCTTGAACTCAGGAGTTGGAGACCAGCCTGGGCAACATAAGGAGATCCCATCTATATTTAAAATAAGATCTATTTTTTAATTAAAAAATTCAATAAATAAAAATACATTTAAAAAACAAATCTTTTTATAAAAATAAAAATGTTTGAATAGTAAAAATCAGCCCGGTGTGGTGGCACACAACTGTATTTTTAGCTACTAAGGAGGCCAAGGTGAGAAGATTGCTTGAGCCTGGGAGTTCAATGGCATAGTGAGCTGTGATCACACCACTGCACTCCAGCCTGGATGAGAGACCCATATCTTTTTTTTCTTTTTCTTTTTTTTTTTTAAAGATGGAGTTTCACCATGATGGCCAGGCTGGTCTTGAACTCCTGACCTCAGGTGATCCACCCACCTCGGCCTCCCAAAGTGCTAGGATTACAGGCCTGAGCCACCGCGCCTGGCTGAGACCCCGTATCTTTAATTAAAAAAAAAAAAAAACTGTGTTTGCATACCTTTAACATAACTTAGACTCCTCTGAGCTATTTTTCTCCTCTCATAATGAAACAGGCCTTTTTCAATTCTCCCCAAGGTAAGTGTGAGTTTGATCGTTTTCACCAACATTTATTGAACATGTATCTGTTAAGACACAGATGGTGTTAGAAAGTGCAGATAGGCTGGGCGCGGTGGCTCTCACCTGTAATCCCAGCACTTTGAGAGGCCAAGGTGGGTGGATCACCTGAGGTCAGGAGTTCAAGACCAGCCTGGCCAACATGGAGAAACCCCATCTCTTTTTTTTTTTCAAAAAAAAAAAAGAAAGAAAGAAAGTGCAGATAAGTTGTAAATTTTTAAGTCAATGGTCTCAAAGAGCGAGGAGTCTAGCAGGGAAAACAGTTATATTCTAGGAGTTTGGCTGGAAAAGAATTAGAACATTTAATTAACATTATGGGGTAAGTTCTGGGAAGAAGAAGGACAAGGTACTATGAAAAGGTAAAACTGGAGAACCACTTTGCAGAAAAGGAAACAGGCATAGAAGCACATCACAGATTACTGGATTGTTTGGGTATATGTATTGTGTAAAACAAATGTCACCTTTTTATAAATATTGAGCTTTTATTAAGTGCCAGGATTACCCCTGTACGTCTATTATAATATTTTAAATTTCAACAACACTTTGTGGGTTTTTTTTTTTTTTTTTTTTTGAGAAGGATCTTGCTCTGTCTCCCAGGCTGGAATGCAGTGGTGTAATCACAGCTCACTGCAACCTACCTCCCAAATGATGCTCTTGCCTTAGCTTCCCAAGTAGCTGGAACTAAAGGCATGCACCACCATGCTGAGTTAATTATTTTTTTTAATTAAAAAAAAATTTATTGTATAGATGGGGTCTCCCCATATTGCCAAGGCTGGTCTCCAGAGTGATCCTCCCATCTCAACCTCCCAAAGGGCTGGGATTACCGGTGTCAGCCAGTGAGCCCCACCAACACTTTCAAGTTGATTTTTAAATTCCCATTTCACACACACACACAAAGGAAACAGACATAGAAAGGCTAAGTAAAACTTATAGATGTCCCATCTTCCCACTGTCACACATGCATTCAACAAAAATTACTGCTTTCCCATGCTCAGAATGCTTCAGTCTACTCCTTTAGTTTATGTCTTAAAACTTTGGATGGCATAAAAGGCACTTCGTGAGCTGACATGTGCCTACCATTGACACTGAATCCTGAGCAGTTGCCAGAACACACTATGCTCTCCCACATCTCTGCCTTGGCAGAGAACACTCCACTGCCTGTAAAGTCCTTCTCCCTGTCCTTCTAACATACACCCACTCACCCTACTCTGCTGAAGTTTTAGATCTTCAGGGAAACTTTTCACCTCAATCTGTCTCCACATACACACATACATAGCATTTCTCTTTCTAATTGAAGCTGTCTCTAGTCCCCACTTCTTTTTTTTTTTTTGACACAGGGTCTCACTCTGTCACTCAGGCTGTAAGTGCAGTGGTATAAACACAGCTCACTGAAGCCTCAACCTCCTGGGCTCAAGAGATCTTCCCACCTTAGCCTTGCAAGAAGCTGGGACAACAGGCATACATCACCACACTGCACTTGGCTAATTTAAAGATACATATTTTTTGTAGAGAGGGGATCTTGCCGTGTTGACCAGGCTGGTCTTGAACTCCTTCTTCAAGCAATCCTCCCGCCGCAGTGTGAACCACCATGCCCAGCCCCTACTTCTTGAAATCATGGGTGGCAGCACGCACAAGTATCCTGAAGTCTTTCTTACAGAGCATCTTCTAAAGAGACCAAAATGTATTTGAGAAGGGAAGCACCTGTTCTCCCCAGGGCACTGGCAGTAGTACATCAAAAGTGAGCAGCCAAACTAGGATGAGGGGCCGGGACAAGGCAGAACCTCCCGGGTTCAAGCAATCCTCCTGCCTCAGCCTCCCGAGTAGCTGTTACTGCAGGCACCAGCCACCATGCCTGGCTGACTTCTGTATTTTCAGTAGAAACAGGGTTTCACCATATGGGCCAGGCAGGTCTCAAACTCCTGGCCTCAAGTGTTCCATCCGCCTTGGCCTCCCAAAGTGCTGGGAATATAGGCAAGAATCAACAAACCCAGCCCATTTTTATGTTTTTAAAGGGTACATGTGTGTCTGTATTTAGATATGTGTGTACATAGATATGTAGACAAAATACTGCATAGATGCCAATTGTTTTTTTTTTTGAGACAGAGTCTCATTCTGTTGCCAGGCGCCAGGCTGGAGTGCAGTGGCGTGATCTTGGGTCACTGCAACCTCCGCCTCCCGGGTTCAAGCAATTCTCCTGCCTCAGCCTCCCGAGTAGCTGGGACTACAGGTGCGCGCCATCACGCCCAGCTAATTTTTGTATTTTAGTAGAGATGGGGTTTCACTATGTTGGCCAGATGGTCTCGATCTCTTGACCTTGTAATCTGCCTGCCTCAGCCCCGGCCCTCAGAATTTTTTTCTTTTTTTTTTGGATACACAGTCTTGCTCTGTCACCCAGCCTGGAGTGCAGTGGCACTATCTTGGCTCACTGCCACCTCTGCCATGGGTTTGCGCAATTTTCCCACTTCAGCCTCCTGAGTAGCTGGGATTACAAGCATGTGCCACCACACTCAGCTATTTTTTTTTTTTCTTTACTTTTTGTATTGACAGGGTCTTGCCATATTGCTCAGGCTTGTCTTGAACTCCTGAGCTCAAGTGATTTGCCACCTTGGCTTCCCAAAGTGTTGGGATTACAGGCATGAGCCATTGTGCCTGGCCTCAGATTTAATTTATAATATATGAGTGGCTATGATTTTTCTCTCAGAATTGAACTAAAACCTTGACTTTATCATACTTTATTTTTTAATCTCTCTCTAGTCAGACATGTAGCAGTGGATTAAAACATTAAAAATGACACAACAAACAACTTAATGAAACAATGGAAGATTTCTGCCCATGAGTTACACTGGCATTTGACAGATGGAAAGAGAATGTTTAATTTAGATAGTCAAATAAAATATGTAGTGACATTTGACTATAATGAAGAGTGAAAGGCCGACAGAAAGCTACACCTGTTGGGGAACGGGAACAGAAAATATAAGTTGACTCCACCACTAAGTGCACTGTCAACTTCAGAGTTAACTTTGCAGCTCTGCTGAAAATGGAGCATCTGATTTGCTGAATTATTACAATTCCTATATTTAACAGCATACTTGAAATTATTGCTGGACTTATACCTGTTGAGTTGAGGGATAAGTGTACAGATTCAAATATTTCAATAGGAATTTTCTTGCTAACTGCCTGGTATTTATTGAATTAAAGTATTTTTTACAACCACCGTACGTATCACTGATCTTTAGAACCACACTGAGGTCCTGTCCTTCTTAAGCCCTTTAAAGGTTACTTATGTCAGACATGTTAAATCATTTGGCTGAGGATACTTCCCACAGAAATCTCTCTTGCATGATTGCAACTTCCCCATGTAATCACTCATCTTACTCAATGTTTATCTTTGCCTTGAAAACAAAGGGCATTAACGTGAAGCAAGGTTACTACTACTAGGCTTAGAGTGTGGACTGTATGTGTAATCTAAAACAAGATGGGAAGGCTGAGGCAGGTGGATGACTTGAGGTCAGGGGTTCAAGACCAACCTTGCCAACATGGTTAAACCCTGTCTTTACTAAAAATACAAAAATTAGCTGGTCGTGGTAGCTCATGCCTGTAATCCCAGCTACTCGGGAGGCTGAGGCAGGAGACTTGCTTGAACCTGGGAGGCAGACGTTGCAGTGAGCCGAAATTGCACCACTGTACTCCAGCCTGGGCAACAGAGCGAGACTCTGTCTAAAAAAACCCCAACAAGATGGGAGGGGAAATTTTTGTATAACATATTTGTTGTTCAGATGACTTTTAGGTCTTTTTAAAAAATGTTAAAATTCCATGGTAGTTTTATATTGATGAACCACTTAAAAATTAAATAGTTGAGGCAGCAAACCACATTGCCATGTATGTACCTATGGAACAATTCCTGCATGGTCTGCACATGTACCCCAGAACCTAAAGTACAATAAAAAAAAAATGAAATCGCTGTTCATTTTGATTTTTATGCCCAGGTTTAGCTGTTGTTTTTTTAAATATTTGTCTTGAGAGCTTATTTTTTCTAGTTAGCTTTGCCTTTTCAATTTTTATTTCTGTTTCTTGGAAGTGTTTAAAATTTCTCCAAGCTTCAGTATATTTTCTTAGAACCTCCTCCAAATATCTAGGCACCTATTTAGTTCACTAAAGTATTAAATAAGATGAGTAAGATCCAGATCAGTTCATTCATGAGAATGTCTTAATTTGTATTTATTTTTGAGACAGGGTCTCCCTCTCTTACTCAGGCTAGAATGCAGTGGTGTGATCATTGCTTACGGTAACCTCAGACTCCTGGGCTCAAGAGATCCTTCTGCCTCAGGCTTCCAAAGCACTGGGATTACAGGGGTGAGCCATTGGGCCCAACCTTATAAGCACTTAATTTAAGTGAGTCCCTCTTTTTTTTTTTTTTTTTTTTGAGACGGAGTCTCACTCTGTTGCCCAGGCTGGAGTGCAGTGGCACAATCTTGGCTTACTGTATGTAGCTTTAACCTCCCGGGCTCAAGCAGTTCTCTTTTCAGCCTCCCAAGTAGTTGGTATTACAGGCGCCTGCCACCACACCTGTCTAATTTGTGTGTGTGTGTGTGTGCGTGTGTGTGTGTGTAGAGTTGGGGTTTTACCATATTAGCCAGGCTGGTCTTCAACTCCTGACCTCAAGCAGTCCGCCTGCATCAGCCTCTCAAAGTGTTGGGATTACAGGCATGAGCCACCGCACCAGGCCTTAAATGAATAACTCTTAGTGTGTTCTGTTCACCACAGGAGGAGTGATAATACCAAAATAAATGATAAAATAAATGATGACAGCAAAATAATTTAATATGAACAATAAATAAAGGAAAAGTAAATTAAAATTTTATATACTAAGCTCCTGGATATTTTACCATTTTTTTCTTTACTGTGTAAAAAGACAGCATAGGCTAACAATAAAGAGAGTGTGAACAGATACTCCACAGCAGAAGACTTCACAGTCTATTTCTTATGATCCTATTAAGATGATGAACTGACTGCTCATTGGCTAAAATCTAAATGATGCTGTAAGGTTGAAAAAATGTCACAGCCTTAGCTTTCTGCTACATGAGACTTGCATCTCTCCCATTTCATGGCTTTTGGCTTTTGAAGCTTCATTAATTATTATTTTTGTACTTTGTGGCTCTCTGCACATAATGCTCTAACATGTTTCAAGAGTTTATGAACATAAACAGTAGATAACATCTTCAAAGCCTAGTGACCCAACCTATATTTATTTAGGAGTGACTTGTTCTGTCAAAACCATGTTGAAGTGTCAAGACTTTATATCTGGAGATTATCCACTAAATTAGAGCCATAGGAACTTGAACTTGTCAACAACCTGCTTAAAACAGTGCCCCAGCACGTAGGCAGTCCTCAGTAAATATTAATTGCTGTTATCCTTTCTCTTCCTGTTCAGTCGTTTGTCTGCCACTTACTCTGTTGGTTTGAATGCTGCAGCCACAGCAGCCTTCAGGTCTTCCCACTGTAGAGCCTTGGTATATGCTGTTCTTGGTGCTTGGAATAGTCCCCCTTTTCTCCCCTTTTTCTCCCCATTTTGCCTAGCTGCTGTATCATTTTCTCAGGGACACTGTCAGTGACCTATCACGTTAGGTTAGACCTGCTTTTATATTCTATCTTATCACCCAGTACTTTTACTTCATAGCAATTTAAATGATTTTTTTTTTATTATTGCCTGAATTTGTCTCCCTCCAGTTGGAAATAAGCTCCATGAAAGCAGGAACCATAACTCTCTTGATTGCTTTACCTTATCCCCGAGAATAGCAGTTGGTAAGGAGCTGGTGTTTGATGAGTATGTGGGGAATGAATACATTAGTAGGTGGAGTGATACAATTGGAATGTTTTGGGCTTGGGGTAGAAATGTAAACTGAGGGAAGAGAGCACATTTAGAAGCTTTTAACTCTCAAATTTCTATTCGATTGTTCCCATCTTTGAAAGTGTGGGTTTCAGTGCTTATATTCTGTGATATGATTTGAGATAACCGGCATTTATCTCAAGTGGGATATCCATAATTTTAATAGTTATTAAAAATTTTTTCTATGCTCATTATGAAATGAAAATTTAAAATCTGAAAAAGATCTTTATTCATTTTACAGATTAAAAAATTGACATAATATGGTAATGTGTCATGATTGCTTAGCTAGTTACAGTAGAGCTGGCACTATAACCGAGGTTTCCTTACCTCCCCCACCTTTTTTTTTGAGACAGGGTTTCACTCCCATTGCCCAGGCTGGAGTGCAGTGGCGTAATCTTGGCTCACTGCAGCCTCAGCCTCCTGGGCTAAAGCGTTCTCCTGCCTCAGCTACCCAAGTAGCTGGGACTACAGGCATGCACTACCGACACCCGGCTAATTTTTATATATATATTTTTTTGAGACAGGGTTTTGCTGTGTTACTCAGGCTGGTCTTGAACTCCTGGGCTCAAGTGATCTGCCCGCCTTGGTTTTCCAAAGTGCTAGGGTTACAGGCATGAGCCACGCGCCTTGCCATCCCTACCCATTTTAAGGTATTGTCCTTTAGGTAGCTGATACCTTTTCAGGTATATAAAAGTGATATAAGGATGTATTAAAATCTAAGTTTTTGACTTGGCGTGGTGGCTCACACCTGTAGTCCCAGCACTTTGGGAGGTGGAGGCAGGCAGATCACCTGAGGTCAGGAGTTCAAGACCAGCCTGTCCAACAGGATGAAATCCTGTCTCTACTAAAAATACAAAAATTAGCTGGGTGTGGTGGCACGTGCCCGTAGTCCCAGCTACTCAGGAGGCTGAGGCAGGAGAATCACTTGAACCCAGGAGGCGGAAGTTGCAGTGAGACAAGATCGTGCCATTGCACTCTAGCCTGGAGGACAAGAGCAAGACTTCATCTCAAAAAAAAAAAAATTAATTAATCAATTAAAATAAAATCCAAGCTTTTCTTTGTGATTAAAGTTGCTTATGAGAATCATTTACTAGGGGCTCTAATACATACTCAAAACTTTTGAGAGGTATAGAATTGCTTGATCCTACAGAATATCACCCCCAAAACTGTGCTGTTAAGTACTCATCCCAATTCTGTAGTTTTCTGTATTGTCGCTCTTGCAGTTAGTTCATGCCATGCTTTCCTGTACCAGCTCTTTTCTCCCTTTCATTTACTCTTTCTAATGTATTAGACACATATTAGGATAATATCTTAGATTACTTTACATGTATGTAAAGCAAGAATAAATAGATTCATCCATACTGCAACAGGGATGAACCTCAGAAACATGATAAGCGAAAGAAAGCCAAATATGAAAGACCACATATCAATTGGTTTCATTTATGTGAAATGTTCGGGAAACGCAAACTCTGTAAAGACAGAAAGCAGATGAGTGGTTGTTTAAGTTTAGGGTTGAAATGGGAAGGAACTGCAAGTGGCCATGTGGCTTCTTTTTAGGATAGTAGAAATATTCTCATTCAGTTGTGATGATGGTTACACTTTGTACATTCACTAAAAATTATTAATTTGTACACTTAAAATGGGAAATTTTCATATGTGAATTATATCCCAATCAAGCTTGGTGTGTTTTTTTAAATCTTTTTTTTGAGATAGTGTCTGGCTCTGTCATGCAGGCTGGAGTGCAGTGGTGTGATCTTGGCTCACTGCAACCTCCATCCCCTGGACTCAAGCCATCCTCCCACCTCAGCCTCCCAAGTAGCTGAAATTACAGGCGTGTCCCACCACACCCAGCTAGTTTTTGTATTTTTAGTACAGATGAGGTTTTGCCATGTTGCCCAGGCTGGTCTTAAACTCCTGGACTCAAAGCAGTCTTCCCACCTCAGCCTTCCAGAGTGCTGGGATTGCAGGTGTGAACCACTGCATCCAGCCCTAGAGCTGTTTTTTTCAAGAAAGAATAAACAGGTTCAAAGCTTATTTTGGAGAAATTATCTTTATAATTGTAGGTTAATATGGTTCATATTTATGGTTCTGTATAATCTAGATAAATGAAATGAAAAATTAGATGAAGTAATATATTGTATCCTGAATCATATTTGTTGGGTAAGACAGCATTGAAAGCCAATTCCCCTCTCCCCTTAGGAAACAGTTAGGAATTGGACTTTTGTGGATAGGAATCATGATGCTAAGTATGATAATGTAAATTTAAAGGGTAATGACTCATATATGTCTTAGGTTATTGTGAGTTTTAGATTTGTTATCAAGATCTCAATAACATGTACTATTACATACACAGATGTATATGTGCCCACAAATACACATATAGACTCTTCAAAATTAGGAAAGATGTCAGTTTTTTCCTCCAATCCCATCTATTCGCCACTATTTTTGTCTTATCTCTCAACTAGTGGAGTGCCATGTTTTATGAGCAAGTAAACACACTTGGGCTTCAGGCTGTTTATGTGTTATTTTTCATTTTTCAGCACTTTCATTTGGACCCTTGGATACCCATTGAACAGATTGAAACTTGCAAGTAATCTTCAGATCTTAGCAGAACCATAGGCCTTTCCTTTGTGTTGGGAGGATATAGCCTATATGCTGTGGAAATGAACGGGGAGCAGCAGCTTGATGCAGGTATTGGTTTTATTATCAGAATTTATTCTCTAGGATGCACAATTATATTACTTGCCTGTGTTACGTTGTCTGACTTATCTCTCTACCACCGAACTGGAAGTTCTTTGAAGTTGTAGAGTGTTTTTCATTGCCATCTTCTGTACCTGTCAGAGAACCTGGCACTAGGGGCTACTAATAATGTTTGCTGAAAAAATAAGAAACTGTTATGAACAGACTTCTTTTTTAAAATAGCATTAAAATTTTGATGAGTACTTTCTAGTTATTTGGAGGCAATTAAGCATTCACAGGAGTTTGCAAAGACAGCACTTACAGATTTCATGTTCCTTTCACCCAGTTTCACTCATTAGTTACTATAATATGATATAAAACTGAGGAAATTGATATTAGTATAAGGAATGTGTAATTCTGTGTCATTTTATCACATATGTAGATTCCTGGAACCATCCGCTCAGTCAAGATACAGAACTATTCCATCATCACAAAGAGCTCCCACACCTATCCTCCTTCCCCCTACCTTCCCTAATCCCAGGCAACTGTAAATCTGTTCTCCATCTCCCTAATTTTGTCATTTAAAGAATGTTACGTAAATAGAATAACACAGTACATGGCTTTTTGAGATGGGCTTTTTTCTTTCAAAATAATGCATTGAGATCCATCCAAGCTCTGCATACGTTGACAGTTTGTTCTTTTTTATTGTGGAGTAGTATTCATGAATGTACTACGGTTTGATTAACCATTCATCTGTTGTAGTACATTTTGGTTGTTTCCAGTTTTTGGCTGTTACAAACAAGTGATTGCTATCAACAATTATGTATATAATACTTTATTTTTCTGGGGTACATACCCAGCAGCACAATCATTAGATCATATTTAGTAAAGAAAACTGCAGCATTATGCTCCAGAGTGGCTGTGCCATTTTACATTCTCTCCAGCAGTATATGAGAGATCTAGTTTCTCCACATCCTCACTATTTTCTGGCGTTGTCATGACTTTTGTTTAAGCCATTCTGATAGGTGGGTAGTGACAGCTCATCATGGTGTTAATTTTTACCTCCCTAATGGCTGCCAGTGATATTGAACATCTTTACATGTTCCTATTTGGCATCTCTATATCCTCTTCAATGAAATATCTCTTCATGTCTTTGGCTCATTGTTAATTGTTTTATTTTTAATTAATAAGGATTGTGGATTTTTTGTTTTGTTTTTCAAAAAGCTTTATTGAAGCATGATTTTTTTTTGAGATGCAATAAACATACCATAAAATCAACCCTTTTAGAGTACATAATTCAGAGGTTTTTAGTCTGGTCACAAAGTTTTCCAGCCATCACTGCTGTCTAATTCCAGAACATTCCATCACCCCTAACAACGTACCATTAACCGTTGTTTCCTGTTCCACTCAGCCTCTGGCATTCATAATCTACTTTCTGTCTCTATGGATTTACCTGTTCATGCTTTCTTTTATTAACGTTTACATGGTGTATCTTCTTCATCCTTTTCTTTTCAACATGCCTGTGTCATTATATTTGAAATACGGTTCTTGAAACAACATATAGTCATTTAAAAAAATTCTGGCCTTATAAGATATATGTATACCATTTATACTTAATGTAATTATTGATACATTTTGATTCAAATCTGTCTTTTTTGCTTTTTATTTTTGTTTTTGTTTTTGTTTGTTTGTTTCTCTAGATCAGTGAGAGTTCTTTCAGACTGGTTCCTGTGTTCTTTTTTTCCCCTGTACTTTGCTGTGGGTTACTTGAACTTTTTTTTTTTTAGAATTTTGATTTGTAGTGTTTTTGAGTATATCCTTTTGTAGCACTTATTAGTGATTACTTTACTTTAGGTATTACATTACATATATATATAAAAATCACAATCATTTTATTACTTTGAGTGAAGTATAGAAACCTTACGTACTTTTATCTCTTTACCCTTTTTATTTATAATTGCTTTAAATATTTTCTCTACATATTTGAGAACCACATCAGACATGCTTAACATTTTTGCTTAAACTGTCAAACATATAATTTAAAACACTTAAGAGAAGGAAAATTATATTTTTCAATATTTTTACTCTTACTGTTGTCATTTATTCTTTCCTGATTTTCCAAGTTTCTTTTGTCATTTAATTTCTATTTAGAGAATTTTCTTTAGTCATTTTTTTAAAGGAGGTCTACTAGTAACAGATTGTCTTCGTTTCCTTTCATCTGAGAATGTGTTGATTTCCCCATTTGTTATTGAGGGATATTTTTGCTGGATATAGAATCCTGGGTTGAAAGTTCATTTCTCTCAGCTCTCAAAAAATATTGTGCTACTTCTTTCTAAACTCCATAGTTTCTGATGAGAAATCTGCTGTCATGGACACTCCCCACCACCAACTCTCTGCTTTAAGAGAGGTTTCTCTTTTGTTAATTTTAAGATTTTTTTTTTTTTCAGTTTTCAGAAGTTTGAGCCTAGTGTGTCTTTTTATGGTTTTTCTGGGGTTTATCTTGTTTGGGGTTTACTTAGCTTCTTGAGTTTATAGACAATATCTTTTGACAGGTTTAGAAAATTTTTAGCCATTATTTCTTCAAATACTCTTTTAGTTGTCATTTCTTCTTTTTCTGGAACTTTGATAAAACTAACAGAGCTTCTCTTATTGTCCCATAGGTCCCTCAGACCCCTTCATTTTTTAAAAATGTTTTCTCTCTGTTGTTTAGATTGCGTGTTTTCTGTTGTTTTGTCTTCAATTTTACTCGTTCTTTCTTGTCTGCTTCATTTTGCTGTTGAACTTACCCATAGAGTTTTTTTTTTAATTGGATTATTATTATTATTTTTTTTTTTTTTTTTTTTTTTTTTTTTTTTTTTTTTTTTTTTTAAAATATAATTAATAAAGAAATAGGTTTTCATTATTTTTATATCAAGGTTAATAGAAGGATTAGAGGA
>CAUYQU010094868.1:0-18524 GCA_963574635.1 Cheracebus regulus | reverse complement strand
ACCTTTTATTGTTCCCAGTTTTGGGTATGTCTTTATCAGCAGTATGAAAACAAAATAATATGGTAAATTGGTGCCAGTAGAGTGGGATGTGTTGAAAATATAGCTGAAAATATGGAAGCAACTTTGGAACTGGGTAACAGGCAGAGGTTGGAACAGTTTGGAGGGCTCAGAAGATGATAGGAAAATGTGGGAAAGTTTGGAACCTCCTAGAAACTTGATGAATGGCTTGGACAAAAATACTGATAGTGATATGAGCAATAAGGTTCAGACTGAGGTAGTTTCAGATGGAGATGAGGAATTTGTTGGGAACTGGAACAAAGAGATTGATGGCATTTTGCCCCTCCCCAAGAGATTTGTGGAATCTTGAACTTGAGTGAGATAAAGGGTATCTGGTGGAAGAAATTTCTAAGTAGGAAAACATTCAAAAAGTGATTTGGATGCTGTTAAAAGCATTCCATTTTAAAAGGGAAGCAGCATAAAGTTCAGAAAATTTGCAGCCTGACAATGCAATGGAAAAGAAATATCCATTTTTTTTTTTTGGAGGAGAAATTCAAGCTGGCTGCAGAAATTTGCATAAGTAGCAAAAGAGGCTAATGTTATTTCCCAAGACCGTGGGGAAAATGTCTCCAGGTCATGTCAGAGACCTTCATGACAGCCCTCCCATCACAGACCCCAAGACAAAAAATGGTTTTTGGGCCAGGCTGTGTGCAGCATAGAGACTTGGCGCCCTATGTCTCAGCTACTCCAGCAATGGCTGAAACGGCCCAATGTAGAGTTTGGGCTGTGGCTTCAGAGGGTAGATGCCTCAATGTCTGGCAGCTTCCATGTGGTATTGAGTCTGCAGGTGCACAGATGTCAAGAATTGAGGTTTGGGAACCTCCGCCTAGATTTCAGAAAATGTATGGAAACGCCTGGTTGCCCAAGCGAAAGTTTGCTGCAGGGGTGGGGCCCTCATGGAGAACCTCTGCTAGGGCAGTACAGAAGGAAAATGTGGGGTCAGAGCCCTCACACAGAGTCCCTTCTGGGGCACTGCCTAGTGCAACTGTGAGAAGAGTGTCACTGTCCTCCAGACCACAGAATGGTAGATCCACTGACAGACTGTACCGTGCATCTGGAAAAGCCACAAACACTCAATGCCACCCTGTAAAAGCAGCCAGGAGGAAGGCTGCACCCTGCAAAGGCACAGGGGTGGAGCTACCCAAGAGCATGGGAAACCACCTTTTGCATCAGCATGACCTGGATGTGAGACCTGGAGTAGAAGGAAATTATTGAAGCTTTAAAATTTCACTTCCCCACTGGATTTTGAACTTGCATGTGCCCTGTAGCCTCTTTGTTTTGGTCAACTTCTCCCATTTTGAATGGCTGTATTTACACAATGCCTGTACTCCCATTTTATCTAGGAAGTAACTAGCTTGCTTTTGATTTTACACTCAGAGGAGGGAGGGACTTGCCTTGTCTCAGATGAGACTGTGGACTGTGGACTTTTGGGTTAATCCTGAAATGAGTTAAGACTTTAGGAGATTGTTGGGAAGGCATGATTGGTTTTGAAATGTGAGGACATGAGATTTGGAGGTGCCAGTGGCAGAATGATATAGTTTGTCTGTGTCCCCACCTAAATCTCAACTTGATGTTATCTCCCCAAATTCCCATTTGTTGTGGGAGGGACATAGGGGGAGGTAATTGAATCATGTGAGCTGGTCTTTCCCATGCTGTTCTCATGATAGTGAATAAGTCTCACCAGAACTAACGGGTTTATTAGTAGTTTCCGCTTTTGCTTCTTCCTCATTCTTCTCTTGCCACCACCACATAAGAAGTGCCCTTTGCCTCCCTGCCGTGTTTCTGAGGCCTCCTCAGCCATGTGGAACTGTAAGTTCTCTTTGTTTTCAGTTTCAGGTATATCTTTATCAGCAGTGGAAAAACAAACTAATACAGTGATGTTGAGTATTTTTTCATGTTTGCTGTTCATTTATATATCTTCTTTTGAGAAGTGTTTATTCATGCCATTTGCCCAATTTTAATGGGATTATTTGGCTTATTCTTGCTGATTTGAGTTCCTTGTAGATTCTGAATATTAGTTCTTTTTCAGTTGCAAAATTTGCAAAACTTTTCTTAGTCTGTAGGGGTTATTTTTGCTCTGAAGATTATTTTGCTGTACAGAAGCCGTTTAGTTTAATTAGGTTCCATTTATTTATTTTTACTTTTGTTGCATTTGCTTTTGGGGTCTTCATCAACAATTATTTGCCTAGGCTAGTGCCAAAAAATGTTTTTGCTATGTTTTCTTCCAGAATTTCTATGGTTGCAGGTCTTAGATTTAAGTGTTTAGTCCATCTTGGGTTAATTTTTGTATATACTGAGAGATAGGGATCCAGTTTTATTCTCCTTGGGGATATTTGATTTTCCCAGAATCATTTATTGAATAGGATGTCTTTTCCACAGTTTATGTTTTTGTATTCTTTGTTGGTCATAAGTATCTGGCTTAATTTCTGTCTTCTATATTCTGTTCCATTGGTCTATGTATCTACTTTTATACTAGTTCCATTCTGTTTGGGTTATTGTATTATTGTGGTATAGTTTCAAGTCAGCTAATGTGATGCCTCCAAACTGGTTCCTTTTGCTTAGGCTTTCTTTGTCTCTTCAGGCTCTTTTTTGATTTCATATGAAGAATTTCATATTTCAATGAAGAAGTACATATTTCTTCCTTCCATTTCATGTGGATCAAAATTAGACTACATCAATTAGGTGATTTAACTGTAGCCTGTCAGGAAACAAAAATAGAAATCAAGTACACAATGTAATGTATTGCATAATTGCTCAGTGAATTCTCACAATGACACTGATTAATATAAAAAATACTAACAAAAATGCAGATCATTTATGTTTGGAATATAATACCATAATCTTGATTAATGAAAAAAGGATGAATATAAATAGAACCATATGTTCATATGTTGGGGAAGTAGCTTGCCAAATAATTTTATTATTTGCTGAAAGAAATACCTTTGTAAGTTCTTTTTTTTCACAACCCAAATTACTGGAGTTTATATACAGAGGTTCACAATAAGTTTTGATGTGCAGGGGCAGTAATTTTATGCAGAAATTTTCTTAGTACTTTTGTGATGGTCAAATATTGTTCTAAATTATACACCAGCTTAACTGATTATAAAAATAGAAAGTATTCTTCTAAGATTGGGACATATCTATTGCAATTTTTTAAATAAGCATTAAAAGGCATACAATGCACATATTCATGAATTTCTAAAAAGACTAAACTCATGTGAAGGTGATATATAGAAAAATAACTTCCATATACTAATTGATGAGTAGACATTTTGGCTACAATCAGTGCTTCCCACCCCCCACCTTCCTTCTATCTCTTTCCTTTTCTGTCTCCTTTTTTCTCTTTATTTGAAAATTCACTAGGTCAAACTGGGATTTTTAAAGGAGTTTTTTTTATATCTTTCTTTCAAGCTTGAAGACATCAAGGAAATTTGGCATTTTCCTACAGTGTCTTCAAACCTAAAATAACATTCCAAATCTACAAGTATGTAAAGAGACAAAAAACCCACAAATATTTTTGATATGCAAAACTGGAAGAAAATTTGGAACTGTAGGGCGTGATAGAAGTGGGACAACCAAAATAAAGAAGTATTGGGTTGATTAGGATTACATTTTGGAGATGAAATGATACATTAGAATTGTATCTGACATTTCTTTTGAGCATGGTAACGTATGTCCAAAAAGGCAACATAGTTTAATTTCCATGAAGCACGTGTAAAGCGTTCTTATAAAAGATGAAATATATAAATTTAATTTAATTTATATATTAAATATATAAATTTTAATTTAATTTCCATGAAGCACGTATAAAGCATTCTTATAAAAGATGATATATAAAGCACGTGTAAAGCATTCTTATAAAAGACGAAAGCAGGAGCTTTGCTACCACAGTAGAAATAAGAAAATGTTAGATAATCTAAAAAATAATATACTTTCTTGAGCCAATAAAATAGTTAAGATTACAGGGCAAACAAGGCAAAGTAGTCTGAATTCCAAAATAATGTAAGCTCTTCCAAAGAGACCTGAAACACAGAAAATGTGTCCCTTGAGGAAGAGCAGTTCTGGCCCAGAATTGAGGATAGTGGCGGGAAATGGTGAAGAGGGCAAATTACAATGTAGCAGAACTTTTCGTGTTGATGAAAATATTCTATATCTTGACTGTGGTAGACATGAAATTATTTTATACCTTTGTCAAAAATCATTAAACTGTCCACCCAAAAAGAGTAAGTTTTACTTTACACTTTAGAATTATTAGTTTTTTAAAAGTAATTAAATATTATTATGACATTAGTAATAAAGACTTGCTATCACAAAATTTTGGTGAGGTTTGTTGCTTAATATGTTTAAAAAATCTCATAAGTCATTGTTTTTGCCTTATATATGTGAAGAGATTATAATATATATTCTTGATTAGGGACTTAGTTCAATACGTATTTGTTTGGCAAGTGATATTTACATATCAGTTTACCTTTTATTAAGTGTCTTTAGTTCTCAATTAATTATAAATGCAAACCTGGGATGTGTTTAGAGCAGAAGATAGATATTATTTCTGTCTTAGAGATAGGGAAAATTATTCTAACAGAATTAAACCTCCTCCTTAATAAACAGACAGAAATCAAAGAGAAAGAGTAGTTTTAGGATACATGGCTTCTGAGACCTATTCAAATTATTTTCAAGTTACCCCCGCACCCAGAAACACATATACAAATCTACACTGTGTATAAGGAATAAAAACGAACTTTTTATTCAGAATTAATTCAACAAATACATATATACCAGGCAGTTTTTGAGACCCTGGAAATAAAACAGTGAATATAATAAAGTCCTTTTTCTTATTTTATGAAACAACAAAATTAACAATAGATGAGTTAATAAGCATGCCATCTTCTTCTTATGAAATTTACATTTTCTCCAACCAGTCTCAGACCAAATCTCAGACCAAAATACAGTCACTAATTTTCTAACACTTAACTGCTTCTAAATTAGGTATGTTTCTTCTTTTTTTTCTGAAAGAAGAGGAAACATCTTTTATTTCATTTATAATCACAAAAATCACTAGTAATTATGTAGTATCTACATAGTACCAACAAGGCGCACTTCTAAATACTTTAGATACATTGCCTCCCTTAATCCTTACAGTAACTCTACAAGTTATGTACTATTATTTGACTCATTTTATAAATGTGGTACAAAAGGCTTAAAATATTATTTAAATAGAGTTGAGATTTCTACCGGGTTGAACTGTAGCTCAGGCTCAAGGGCTCCTCCACCTCAGGCCTCCCAAGTTGCTGGGCCTACAGGCACGCAACACCATACCTAGCTAATATATTTTTTTGGTAGAGATTGAGTTTTGCCATGTTGCCCAGGCTGGTCTCAAACTCATGAACTCAAGAGATCTGCCTGCCTCAACCTCCCAAAATGTTGGGATTACAGGCATGAGCCATGGCCATGGCGTTTGACCCATTTAATTTTAAAAGTCTGTTTATCTCCAGAAAACATGTAATTTTTAATTTGAATCACTTTTCAATGTCTGAAAAATATTTTATATATTGCATTCATGTAACAGAATTCCTTAGCTTAGGAAGTAGTTAACTTGGTACTTTTAAATAGATAGAATTGTTTACGGATAATGACCTTTTGCTTCCATTGTATTGAGAAAGAAGCCAAAGTGCAGCCAAAAGTTTCTCAAAACCTTTTGATAGAAGCCATCAGAAGAGCAAAGTCAGGAGTAGTTGGCCTGTGTCCAGCATTGAAGCCAATTTTACTGCTGCATTAGGAAATATCTTTTGAAAGACAGTGGTCATAGACGAAGATATGGTGATTGGAAACAATCCATCACACAATTTGATCAGTAAGTTAAAATGGTTGTCAATTTCAAAGTGCCTCCTCTTTCGAAAAGAGATTTTTTGATATTAATGACAAGGCTACAGCTTATCCAAGAAACAACTCAAGGAATCCACATTAAAAAGCTACTGATTGGAGAAGGTTCTGAATGACCTTTAGAATAGCATAATTGTGCCAGAGCGCTGATTTATATCATTTGATATTTTACAGGCCTTAAAAAGTTCATTGAAGAAAATCATATTCTCTGAATATCAACTTGGTAATTTATGATTATAATTGGAAAGATGGCTAGAGTTTCTAGCCGTGGATCAAAAAATAAATATAAAATAAGAGTAGAGCAGAGGAAGAAGAAATAATTTATGAGTAAGGGAGATAAGTCAGTGTTTGTATTAATTCAGAACAGAATTTAATCCCATATAATTAATGTATCTTCTAGGACCAGGGAAGCTTTGTTAACCAAAACATATAACTTCTTTTTTTTAATAAAGATGCCATGAAATAAGTAATGTAAAAGTTTAGAAAGTAAGAAAATATTATTGAATTTTGATAGATGCCTACCAGTCACATATTACATGTATGGTAGTTGACAGCCTCTTACAAAACATGTTTAGTTTTGAGCTATGTATACATTCTTGTTTTTACTTTGTGTCAGAGTTTCTTTCTTGTTGCCCAGGCCGAAGTGCAATGGCATGATCTTGGTTCACTGCAACCTCCGCCTCCCGGGTTCAAGCAATTCTCCTGTCTCAGCTCTCCTGAGTAGCTGATATTACAGGCGTGCACCACCATGCCCAGCTCATTTTGCATTCTTAGTAGAGATGGGGTTTCTCCATATTGGTCAGGCTGGTCTCGAACTCCCCACCTCAGGTGATCAGCCCACCTCAGCCTCCCAAAGTGCTGGGATTACAGGGGTGAGCCACTGTGCTCGGCCATATTCTTTTTTTTTTTTTTTAATCAATAGAGGCACATGAGATAGCTGTACCAGGTTAAGTAGGCCATCTGGAACCACAGAGCAAAGATTTTTCCTCTTTATTTCCCTGTGAGCAAAATAAAACAATAAGAATAAATGTAAAATCAAAGGTGATGACTTTATTATAAACATACTTAGGTTGATAACTTGAAAAAATATGCCTAGAAATTTATATATGTATGTGTGTGTGTGTGTGTATGTGTGTGTGTGTGTGTGTGTGTGTGTGTGTGTGTATGCATATCATTCATACATATATATCTATGTATATTTCTCTTTCTAGGATAGAAAAAATGTTAAAAGCTTGTTTTAATAAGAACAAGTACTAAAAAGCCAAATTCTTGCCTGATAAGAAGGTTTCACAACATATACTTCATAGTTATATTATTCTTGTATGAGGAAGAAGGAAACTAATGGGGAAGAGCTACAGAAGAAGGAAGATGGTGGGGAAAGAAGTATATGTACTATTTTAATATTTTTCAATTTCTGAACAGGTAAATATAAACTCATTTACTAATATCCATGTACTTATTCATCAGATATTTTTGGAGCACCATCCATTTCCTCTGTATTGATTTGAGCATGGGTGATACTATTATGCAGGAACAGAGAATGCCCTTGCTCTCATATAGTTTAAACTTTTGTGATGAGAAATAAACAATAAATATATTTATACATGTCAGATAATGACAAAAAATAAGGCTAGTAAAAGGAAACAAATTGCTAGTGGGAAGTGGGGGAACTGGAAATCATATTTTGATAGGGTGGACAGTTAAGTCCTTTCTTATGGGGTGACATTTTAGAAAAGATCTGAATGAAGTAAGACAGCAAGCTCTGCAGATTTCTAGGGAAAAGCGTTACAGGCAGAGAATGCAGAGTATGCCATAGACCTGAAGATCTTGATTAGTATGCTTAAAGGAATTCAAAAAGGCCATATCTGAGGTCATATAAATATCAGAAAAAGTGGTAAAAGAGCCAGTCATAGAGGTGATTGTGGGCCAGGCTATATAGGGCATTGTAGAACAATGTATGAAACTTATATTTGGTTCTGAGTTAAATTGTAATGCATTAGTGGTTTCTGTATGCAATAGCAATATGATGTAGTTTATGTATCATAAAATTCACTTTGGCTGCAGTGTGAAGAATAAAATGTAAATGGGATAGATATGTGGTAAGAGACAATTGAAAGGCTATTACAAATATGTGTCATACAAATAGTAGCAATAAGAAAGCTAGAGTGCCCATATCAACATTACACAAAGTAAATTTAAAACAAAACATATTGCTAGAGACAAAGAGAAACATTTCGATTGTAAATACATTGATTCCTAACAAAGGCATAAAAATTGAAAACATATATGCACTTCTTAAGAGAGCCCTCAAAATATATGAAGCACTTTGGGGGGAAATAGGGAAGGGACAGTGGGGGGTGGGGAGTTGGGGGGAGATAGCATGGGGAGAAATGCCAGATATAGGTGAAGGGGAGGAAGGCAACAAATTACACTGCCACGTGTGTACCTATGCAACAATATTGCATGTTCTTCACATGTACCCCAAAGCCTAAAATGCAATAAAAAATAAAATTAAAAAAAAAAGATAAATTAATTTAAAACCAAGTAACTGAAAGTAGCATTTCTTGCACACAAAAGGTTCCCGTCAGGCATCAAAAAATTTATGCTGATGCAACTGAGTCATTCTCTCACAAACCATCTCAATCACACTCTCAGGAAGTACTGTACATTTCTTATACTAAAAAGCAGACTAATAATGGCAGAAATTGAAGGCTGGCCACTCAAAATACCATTCTCAACTCTATCTCCCTTGCTAGTCTCCGATTACAGAGAATGTAAAGCCCAAAACATCACTTTCCTTGGCTGCTTCACAGCAGGTGGTAACCTGTGACTCAGAGCTGGCCAGAAAGACCTAACTGGAAGTTCTTGAGTACCTGCTACTTTCTTGATAAAAGAGGCATATACAAGAGGGAGCTACTGATGGTGGTTCTTCTCCACTTCTTTCTGCATTGGAGAGATTATGTGATGTTAGGATGTGCAGCAACCATTTTGTGATCATTACATGAGCAGCATAAGATTGAAAAAGCAGCATGCAAAGAATGGCAGAGAAGAAAATAACAAGAGTCTGGGTCATTGGGCTTCCAGACCAACACTGAGGCCATCTGTGTCTAGATTTTCTTATTATTAAACAGTAAATATCCTTACGTTTTAAGGAACTACTGTTTTTTCACTGTTACCTTCAGGCAAAAGCTTTCCAAATGGATATATAAGAGAATATCAACTGGAGTAGGATTCCTCAATAGAATCAACACAAATAAGAATCAAGAAGAGAGCATTTTGAGGCTCTTTCCTCAAAAACTTCATATAACAGCAGCATAAGCCAAGTTCCCACCAACATTATCACCATGCTCAGAAGCCTAAAGGAAACTGTAAAAAGATGAAGAAGGGAGAAAAAATGGGAGAAAATATTTTAAGTCTGAATGTTGACAGATTATGAATTGTCATTAACTAATACATCACAGATTTTGGACTGAGTTTACCTGGAAGGAGATAAGTTAAGGGTTTTATTCCTGTTGCTAGGGTGATGGTCATTGTTTTCTCCTACTGCTAATAAGGTAGACTAAGCACTTGGAAAAAAAATTCTTTCACTAACAGAAAAATAAAGTAAGTTATGTTTTAGCATATTTGAGTCTGTGAATGCAATATTCACATTCATATCTCTTCTTTAGCTACTCAGATATTAGGAGACTACCTAGCATCAGACAGATTGAGAGGTGAATATGCTTACATAATGTATTAACCATCTCACACTAAATTAACACATATATGGAGTTCCTGCCATGTGCCTGGTTTTCTGCTCAGGCTTTGTATTTCTAGTTTGGTAGTTTTTAATATTTAAATGAAGCAGTTGACTTCACAAACCTGGGTAATACAAACCACAAAACCTGAACATGAAACTAGAGGCCAGATTCCTAAGGTTATCAGAAGGCCGAAATCTCATAAAAGAAGTCAAAAGAAGGCAGAAAACAGATAGTCTTTCTCTCTTTCTCATTACTGGAATTGTAGAGATTTTACTTCTTTGTATATTGATCTCTCCTATGATTTATTAAATGCCTAATTAGAAAATCAAATGTCTTTCTTCATGATCCAGCTGAACCCAATAAACTTTGCTACCTTTCTTCTGTGATACATCCTTGGAGTATAAGAAAAACATTATAAATGAAAAAGACATTTCAGATGTTGTTGGGGTGGGATGCATGGAAAACCAACTCAACAAAACCTGATTTACCAAAGTAGGGAGGAAGATAAAGGTGCACCAAGTCCTACCCAATAAGACTTTATTGTTTTTAAATTTGGTTAAAAGCAAAGACTCTGGCTTATTTGTTCCCATCAATATCATCAACTGAGAAAGGAAGCATGAAAGCTTAACTGTTGATTTTGCTTTGGCTTTATAAGTAAACTGCACATTCTCGTTATCTAAGCATTTCCAAAACTACAGAATGAGCGAAATAGAATTTAAACCATTTTACATTTGGATTCAGTTCATTCATTGACTTTGATAATAGCACATTGCATATTGGTTTCTGCCAAAAATTCATTCAAGAACAGGTCAATAAATAGAGTAGTGGAGGCATAGTGTACATCCACTGTGTACATTTCTGTAAAAATACAGAAACGGCTACTTCCAATTGTTGTCAGGAATTTTGTATAGCCTGACAAGGGCTAATTTACTTCAACCATTAATTAAATTCTTACCAATTGAGTGTCTTCTTACCAGATACCACTTCCAGTCCATCCTGCCCATCCTTTGCAGGAACTTTCTCAATTCTGCCCATGCTTCCTGTCTACTCCTCAACTAACAGACAGTGTACCTATTCTTCTGTAGGAAAGAATATCACCTTGCTTTCCACTGCACAACCTTGTACATGCCTCATACTAATTTTCAGTCCATATGCATCCACAATTTCTTGAGGTGACTGTCAGCATCTATGAGCCTTCAGAAGGGAGAAGTACCCTCGTCGAAAATAAGTCTTTTTAAACAAATAGACCTTTCAACTTTCTTGTAATACTTGCCCCTACATCATTTTTATCTCTCAAATCAGCCTTTAGCATTTTAAAGCATACATAAAAAATATGGCAAACTTATCTTTTACTCTATCCTAGGGAATAAATGGGGTAAAGTGGGGAAGATTGGCTGATGTTAAATATGTCGTGTGTGTGTGTGTGTGTGTGTGTACACACATACAGATATAGATGGATATACTTCACACCATATACATCTATGAATATATATAATAATGCATACAATATATATTCCACACCATATGTGTTTATAAACATATATAGATATCCTGAGAAAAATTAGTAAATTAACTAAGATGTAGCTCTATAGTACTTATATATAATGAACTATTTTTTTTTTTGAGACAACGTCTTGCTCTGTTACACAGGCTGCAATATACTGCCATCATCTTGGCTCACTGCAACCACTGCCTCCTGGGTTCAAGCCATTCTCCTGCCTCCCCAGTAGCAGGAATTATAGGCATGTACCATCACACCCAGCTAATTTTTGAATTTTTAGTAGAGAAGGGGCTTCACCATGTTGGCTAGGCTAATCTCGAACTCCTGGCCTCATGATGTGCCCACCTTAGACTTCCAAAGTGCTGTGACTACAGGCGTGAGCCACTGCATGTGGCCATGAACATCTTTTATGCCTATTTTTATTTATTCATTCACTCGAGAATATTTGTTGATAATCTATGATGTGTCGGGCACTGTTATTGGCACATGAGATAAATAAGTAAACAACAAAACATTCAATGATCTTTTTTCTTGTGAAAAGCAGCAAACGGAAACATAACATTTGTAAAAATCTAAGTCCAACTTTATGTCTATTGTCCTAGGATAATTTAATAGCACCTGCTTCCACTTTCAAAAGTGTCCCAGTTGTTGAAAAATGTTATGTGATCATCCTATAAATAAGTATGTTTAAACAATGACTAGAGCTACGGAAAGGAAAAATGAAAAAGTACAGCAGGATAAGGGAATCTGAAATGTGAAAAAGAATGGTTGCCATTTTCAATAGAATAGTCACTGTAAATTTCATTGACAAGGTAGCATTTGAGCAGAGACTTGAAAGAACTATGGGTGTGAGCTATGTAGCTCTCTGCATACAGATTATTCCTGACAGAGGCAACAGCAAGCAAAAATCTCAGACGTGAAATTGTGCCAAGTATGGTTGAGGAATACCATGAAACCCTGTGAGGATGGAGCAGAGTGTACACATCATGGGGAGACCTGTAGACATTAAGGTTTTGGCTTTAATTCTGAGTGAATGAATGAGCCACTGGGGAGATAAGGAGAATAATAAGTCCCACTAACATCTGACTTGCTTTTAGCAGGATCACTCTGGTTGTTCCATTCAGAATGGTGTTCAGGGCTGGAAGGGCAAGGATACAGGGACACCAGTCAGGCTGCTATTGTAATAATCTAGGAAAGAAATGGTCATTGTAGCAGTGAAGATAGTGGGAAATTGTTGGATTCTGGATATATTTTGAAGGAAGAGGCAACATTTTAATTGGATATCCAGAAGTCTGAGAGGTGTAAAGAAAGCTACTATTAATATTCCCATTTTACAGATGAAAAAACTGGAACTCAGAGAGGATGTAACTTGCTTAAGCTTGTACAACTAATTGAATGAAAGAGCATAAAACCCAAGTCTTCTATTAACCTGGGACTTTCTCTATGTTGCACAACGATTCCCATGCATACCACAGACTATACAGTAAGTGTGAGCTCTCCTCATACTGAGATTTAAAGGAGTCTTTTCCCACAAAAAACAGTGAGAACACCTTTATCAGCAATAACGTGGGGTTTCACCTATGATGCATAAAGGTTATGTCCACTCTCAGATGTGACACGTTTGACTGAAATGATTAAGTAAATAACTGAAATGATTAAATGAGGATTTGATTAAATGGCCTACACACATGGACATGGCTTAATACCCTCTAAAGAGGCATTACTCTATGATGTGAAAAGGGAAGGAATAGATAGACTTGAGTTTAAATCCTACCCTGACATGTATTAGCCATGAACTTAGCACAAGTTGCCTCATGAATTTGTTGTAGAACACTAAATAAAATATAGTCTAAAAAACACACCAGGTATATTCTTACAGGATAATCCTACTACCTAGCATTTTCCTGCCTCAGATCTTCATCTGAATGGCTCCTTGACGTCAATCAATATTTAATCAGATGGCATTTCCAGAGATAGACCTTCGCTGACCATCCAGCTTCATTTTCTTCAGAGCATTTGTATAGTCCATTTTCACTCTGCTATAAATAACTACCTGCAACTGGGAAATTTATAAATAAAAGAGATTTAATTGATTCACAGTTCCGTATGGCTGGGGAGGCCTCAGGAAACTTACAATCGTGGCAGAAGGGGAAGGGGAAGAAAAGCATGTCTTACATGGCGGCAGGAGACAAAGAGAGTGAGGGGGAACTGCTAAACACTTTTAAACCATCAGATCTCATGAGAACTCACTCACTGAGTTGTCATGAGAACAACATAGGGGAAACTGCCTCCATGCTTCAGTCCTTTCCCACCAAAGCACCTCTTGACATGTGGGGATTACAATTCAAGATGAGCTTTGGTGGGGCCCGGACATGGTGCTAAACCATAGCAGCATTTACCACTATAGAAAATCTAATTAATAGCTTGCTATATATTTAGAGTCTCTCTCACCAACTAAAATGTCGACTCTATGAAGGCAGGAATTTTTTTGCCACTTGTGTCCCCAGTACCTAGATTAGTTCCCAACACACAGTAGCCTCCCAGAATATTTGATGAATAAATGACTCTTGTGTCCCTCTTCTGCTCCCTTCCTAGGTTA
Source organism: Cheracebus regulus (assembly GCA_963574635.1). NCBI lineage: Eukaryota > Metazoa > Chordata > Mammalia > Primates > Pitheciidae > Cheracebus > Cheracebus regulus. The sequence continues at coordinate 4,747 of CAUYQU010094868.1, read as the reverse complement.
GGACACATTGGTCTATTTGTAGTGTTCTGTGTTCTTTCCTACTTCGAAGTCTTTGAATCTAGTGCTCTCTCTTCCTGGCATACTGTGACTCTCACTCTGTCTGGTGGACCTCTACTTATTTTTCCAGTCTTAGCCCAAATAGTCACTTTTGTAGAGAAGTCTTCCATGATCTCAGACTGAGTCAGTTCTGCCTATCTTGAGCTATAAGAGAACAATGTATTTTTCTTTCATAGCACTTGCTACAGTTTATAATTATTTATTTACTAGGATGATTAATTATTTAAGGTCCGTCTCCTGAACTGGAATGCAAGCTCTCTGAGTTCATTGCTGTTTATATCCAGCACTTAACACATGATAGACACTCAATAAGTATTTACTAAATGGATAAGGAAAGAAATCCACATATGTGCAGGAAACTCAGCGTATATCATAAAACTCTCCATGTTTATTAAAAACTCCAAAAATTGAGTTTGGAGAAAACGGATCCATTTCCAGGAAAAGGTAAATAGTGAAAATATAAATAGGGGTTGTGGCTTTCTATGGCACAAAAAGGGATGATTTACTGACAAGAAGGCAAAGGTGTTCCAGTCACATGACTAAGTAGGTAATACAAAGGGCATTTCAAAATATCAACCACACAGGTAATTTCCTCTAAATTTTTTTTTCTATTGATCTCATTTTCTTTCAAAAAATTCACCAAGAGGGCTTGCACTATGTATGTAACTTCTTATAAATAAGGATCTGGTTCATTGGCTTCAATTCTGAAAAAAGGTTACACTTTCAATGTGAAGCTGTCAAGGGACTATAACAGCTAACTAGAGAGCTATGCCTCTAGGACAAGAAAAAACTCCATTAAGTATTGGAACCCTTGATTCATGAGTCTCCTGTATGGTGTCTTCTACCCTTCAGTAGGAAAGGACACAAGGAACTACAAAGTTCACTTGATATTTATAGTGCACGTGTCATTTGTAAGCATATTTGACATTTAAGATTAAAATCTGGCCCTTGGAACTAAATTGACTTAAAAATGAGAGATATTGAGAGAGAGGAGCATGTTTCCTAAGTAAACAAGGAGTAACCTCAATTAATAGTGCAAACGCTTGCTTTCTTTAGGAGGACAGAGCCTAGTGTTTGCTGGATCCTGCCCTCTGTGCCCCAAAATGATGAAAAGAGCATATATTTATTTTCTCTTGGTTAGGTAATTTGTTGCTCTTTGTCAGAAAATAAGAACTAAAACTATTGGATGATTTATACTCATGCACAGAAGGCAAATTTTGCCAAGTCATTCTATCTCCTTTAGGCATCCTAGACACCCTAATCAATGAGCCACCCATCCACCAATTTTTTCCTCTCTCCCAAAGGATCCTGTGGCATGCTAGCAGAGTAGAGAACAGCAGGGAAACAAAATAAAGCCCTTAAGAATGCCAGTATTGTTGAAAACATAGAGGAAACAATGCTTTGGACAGCTATTCCCATCTGAAACCAGATTGGATGACTGACTTTCTTTATCATTCTAATTTGTATAGCTTATTATCAGAATTTCACTGTCCACAGGCCAAATATGGCCCTCCAGCTGTTTTGTCAATAAAGTTTATTGGAACACAGCCATGCCTATTCACTTACACAATGTCTATGGCTGCTTTTTTGCTACAGCAGCAGAATTGAGTGGTTACAACAGAGACTATCTGTCCCACAAAGCCTAAAATACTTTCTATTGAGCCTTTTGTGGAACACTTTTACTGACCCCTGCCTTAGACTATGATTATCTGACAACTGAAAAACATCTGGACAGATTAAAATATTAAATTGTGTTTATAAACAAAATATAGTAAAGTCTTCTCTCTGTTGGTTTATCTGCTAACCAAAGCTTGCAACCCTTAAGTAATAATTTGTTTTCATTTTTGCTTCAAATCTTTATACAATTTAGCCAGATTTTCCTCTGTCCATTTGAAAATGTATTACACATTAAGCAGAAGATACTGAGCATAATTTAATAATGTGACATAACAGAATAAGCATGGGCTTTGGAGTCAAGAGACTTGACAGAACGTGTGCTAATCCCATTAACAAATACATCAGTGGGCATTCAGATACATATGAGCTTCAAGGACTGTCAAATGTTCCCTTTTGGTATTCCTCTGTTTTGAACAAATGCTGTGTTCCCATGAACTTGTCAGCTCTGGGTCCCCCTGTTAATGGAAAAATTGAGGTCACATCCTCCATTGGCTGGCAATTTGCTCACCTAACCTGCTGACCTTTTTCAAGGTCTGCATGCTCACCAGGCCTGTTTTAATCTAGATCAAACTTCCTGTCTCCTAATGAAAACCAATCGACATCAAAACCGGAAGTATTGTCTCTGCCCTGAGCAACAGGATGCCAGAAACAGGACACTACAAAGAACTAAATAATGATTATACACTGATAGCAGAATTTTTACCAATTTACTCAACTATCTCTAGTAATGACTCTATTTACATCAATGAAACATCTAGAGTGTGGCTATTTACTGTAGGATTTGGAAGGGTTGAGAGCTAGAGGCTTACCTCATTGAGTTTTTGCAAAAAAATGGGATTTTTCACATCAGCCACAAAAGAGAGATCCTCTACTCCTAGGTTTCCTGAAACATTTTGAATTAATGGTGCTGGATATTTGAAAAGATTTTCTGATTTTTCTCTCCTTTCTTGTCTGTTTTTGTAGCTTAGTTTGAGGAGAGGGCAATAGAGGAAATTGTGGTAAAGGTCCATGTCTCTGCTAATTTGATTATTTAACAGGTATTTGTTTTTCTGTCATCTATGGTAAAAAGGACAATGAAAATATAAGATACTCTAGGAAATTTTTGGCTCTCCTGAAAAATAGTTTTCTGCAGAAAGATGTTGTAGATCTGTTGGCTCCATAACTATTAAAATAATATTCATCACCCACTCTGCCAAACCAGACCCAACAGTTTCCTGCCTCAGAGGTTGAACAACTGGAAGCTGATTATCTGAAACCGAACACCAGGCTTCCTATAACCAGGAATGCCACTTTTCCACCTCCCCTCCACAAAACACTCAAAGAGTTATCCGGAAGACACAATCCTATTTGATTTATAAAAGCCTACTAGAGACCATCTCAGCTGAATGCTGAGGCAAACTTGGAATCCAAACATAACAACTCTGGCCCTGTGTTCCACAGGTTGATTCCCTAGGAACATTGGCTCCCTCTCATCTCCTGTGGAGCTTGCTGATACATTTATACAGAACCCATCATCACCCTGTTTGCCAGAAGCTGGAAAAAGTTTGAGTACACTTGTTGTAACCAAGCTAGCAGTGAAATCACCACTGAGACAAAGACTAGGCCAAATTACAGGGTCTTTATTGCTTGTGGCCATGGAAGACTCTCTTCTCTCTAATCCCTGGCCCTGAAAGGAGGGTGTCAAGAACTTTTATGCCCATAAACCACCTCTTGGGTGGGGGTGGGGGTGAGGGGGTTTGGACATTCCAAGGGCCAGAGGACTTTGGACATTCCAATTATTACTTAAGTGGTTCACAGAAGTTAAGATAAGCATTAGTTTACACATTGTCTGAGTAGGGTGGAAAATTACAGACCTTACTTATTACAAGTCTTATTTTTTCTTAAAATGGTGCAGGGACTAAAATGGCATTGGTTTGGATTGCTTGCCTGTTACATTAGGGTTACAGAGAGCAGTTTCAACAGAAAGTCAAGGTATGGTCGAGGTACACAGTTTAGGGGACAATTACCATGTCGCACACTTCTTCCCTGGTAGGCAGTATGTGCAATGGCTGTGTTCAGGCAAGTAGGTTCTGCAACAGGACCTCCAGATTACATGGCTTTGAGGGCACTGTTCAAACTGCAATCTAGGTGAATGGTGCCTCCTTGGAATTGTGCTGTGTACAACTTGTGCAGCCACACTGTGGTAGGCAAAATAATGGCCCCCAAAGATGTTCATGTCCTAATCCCTGGAAATGAGAACATGCTAGATTTACATAGCTATGGAAAATTAATGCTGCAGATGGAAATAAGGCTACTAATTCACTGACTTTGAGATGGTGAAATTATTACCTGTGTGATGGTTAATTTTCTGTGTCAATTTCTCTTATTTGCCAAACATTATTTGGTTAAACACGATTCTAGATGTTTCTGTATGGGCATTTTAGATAAGATTAATATTTAAATTGATGGACTTTGAGTAAAGTGGATTGCCCTGCATAATCTGATTGGGCCTCATCTTACCATTTGAAGACCTGAATAGAACAAAAGACTAATTTCTCCCAAGCAAAAAGGAATTCTCCAGCAGAGGGCCTTCAGACTTGAACTGTAACACCAATTCTTCCCTGGGTCTCCAGCCTACTGGTGGCTTCAGATTTTGGACTTGCTAGTCTCCACAATCATGTGAGACAATTCCTTAAATAAATCTCTGTTTCTGTCTCTGTCGTTCTACAATATATATATATACGTGTCTGTATATATGTGTGTGTGTGTGTATACATAATAGAGAGAGAAAGAACCTGTGTGTGTGTGTGTGTGTGTGTGTGTGTGTGCATGTGTATATGTGTATATACACACACACACACACACACACACACACACATCCCACTGGAGTGCTCTAATACATCCAGGATAATCTGCATAAGTACAATGTAGGTACAAGAATCCTTAAAATATGGAAGAGAATGTCAGAAGAGAAGGTCAGAGTGGTAAGAGGTAAGGACTAAGCCTACCATTATTGGCTTTAAAGATGGAAGAA
>CAUYQU010094867.1:0-11734 GCA_963574635.1 Cheracebus regulus | reverse complement strand
ACAGCAGCGTTAAAATTCATGGTGCTTTTCTGCCCAGGGGTCTCTGGTCTGACTTCCCTCTTCAGTCCCTTTTTCAATCAGCTGGATGGACTGCTCTGCCTTCACAGAGCTCCAAACATCATCCAAAAGGAGACTCAGTCCCGTTTACTCCGCAGCAAGAGCCGCCGAGCTGAGGCGCCGGCAAAAAAGCCGCGCCAGCTGAAAGAGTCGCGCTGGCGACCCGTGGGTCTCCTCCGCTGGGAATGTCCTGGTCCGTGGGCAGCAAAAATTTATCGGTAAGTGTGGCATCCACTGGCTCTCTGCGCTTTTACTGGGAGCTGCAATCCTGAGCTGCTAGGATTCTTGGAGAGAGATCCAGAATTTTATTTTTCCTTGGCTTGTAAAACTTAGTTTGGCTGGATATGTGATTCTGGGCTGAAAGTTTTTTTCTTAAGGATGGTCTCCAGGTTTTTTAATGATCGCCATTCTGACTGGCGTGAGGTGGTATCTCAATGTGGTTTTGATTTGCATTTCTCTAATAATCAGTGATGATGAGCATTTTTTCATATGTTTGCTTGCCTCATATATGTCTTCTTTTGAAAAGTGTTCATATCCTTCACCCACTTCTGGATGGGTTTGTTTTTTTCTTGTAAATCTGTTTTAGTTTGTTGTAGATTCTGGATATTCTCCCTTTGTCAGATGGGTAGATTGCAAAAAATTTTTTCCCATTCTGTTGGTTGCCGGTTCACTCTAATGATTGTTTATTTTGCTGTGCAGAAGCTCTGGAGTTTGATTAGGTCTCATTTGTCTATTTTGGCTTTTGTTGCCAATGCTTTTGGTGTTTTAGTCATGAAGTCCTTGCCTATGCCTATGTCCCGAATAGTTTTCTCTAGGTTTTCTTCTAGGGTTTTTATGGTGTTAGGTCTTATGTTTAAGTCTTTAATCCATCTGGAGTTAATTTTAGTGTAAGGTGTCAGGAAGGGATCCAGTTTCTGCTTTTTGCACACTGCTAGCCAGGTTTCCCAATACCATTTATTAAACAGGGAATCCTTTCCCCATTGCTTGTTTTTGTCAGGTTTGTCAAAGATCAGATGGTTGTAGATGTGTGGCATTGCCTCCAGGGCCTCTGTTCTGTCCCATTGGTCTATATCTCTGTTTTGGTACTAGTACCATGCTGTTTTGATTACTGTAGCCTTGTAATATAGTTTGAAATCAGGTGGCTTGATGCCTCTGGCTTTGTTTTTTTTGCTTAGGATTGTCTTGGCTATGCGGGCTCTCTTTTGGTTCCATATGAAGTTTATGGTGGTTTTTTTCCAGTTCTGTGAAGAAGGTCATTGGTAGCTTGATGGGGATAGTGTTGAATCTATAAATTACATTGGGCAGTATGGCCATTTTCATGATATTGATTCTTCCTGACCATGAGCATGGAATGGTTCTCCATCTGTTTGTGTCCTCTCTTATTTCCTTGAGCAGTGGTTTGTAGTTCTCCTTGAAGAGGTCATTTACATCCTTTGTTAGTTGTATTCCTAAGCATTTTATTCCCTTTGTAGCAATTGTGAATGGGAGTTTGCTCATGATTTGGTTTTCTGTGAGTCTGTTATTGGTGTTTAGAAATGCTTGTGATTTCTGCACATTGATTTTGCATCCTGAGACTTTGCTGAATTTGCTTATCAGTTTAAGGAGATTTGGGGCTGAGATGATAGGGTCTTCTAAATATTCAATCATGTCGTCTGCAATAGAGACAATTTGACTTCCTCCTTTCCTAATTGAATACCCTTTATTTTTTTTCTTGCCTAATTGCTCTGGCTAGAACTTCCAATAGTATATTGAATAGAAGTGGTGAGAGAGGGCATCCTTGTCTAGTGCTGGATTTCAAAGGGAATGCTTCCAGTTTTTGCCCATTCAGTATGATATTGGCTATAGGTTTGTTGTAAAAATAGCTTTTATTGTTTTGAGATATGTTCCTTCGATACCTAGTTTATTGAGGGTTTTTAGCATAAAGCGCTGTTGAATTTTGTCGAAGGACTTCTCTGCATCTATTCAGATAATCACGTGGTTTTTGCCTTTGATTCTGTTTATGTGGTAGATTACATTTATAGACTTGCATATGTTTAACCAGCCTTGCATCCTATGGATGAAGCCTACATGATCATGATGGATAAGCTTTTTGATGTGCTGTTGCAATTGGTTTGCCAGTATTTTATTGAAGATTTTTGCATCTATGTTCATCATGGATATTGGCCTGAAGTTTTCTTTTTTTGTTGAGTCTCTGCTAGGTTTTGGTATCAGGATGATGTTGGTCTCATGATTTGGTTAGGATTCCACCACACCCAGCTCATTTTTGTATTTTTAGTAGAGACAGGGTTTCACTATGTTAGCCAGGATGGTCTCAAACTCCTAACCTCAGGCAATCCACCCACCTTGGCCTCCCAAAGTGCTGGGATTATAGGTGTGAGCAAAGTTTACTAATTTATTAAAAAATATCTGTATCCAAATTGTTTTTCTCTGGCCAAGAAAAAATGGAACAAGATTATCTATCCTGATGACTGAAGTTTTTTACTAATATTTGTGCAAAAGATTTTTAATATTTCTCATTTGCCTTTTGTAAGGAGTCTTTTAGAAAGGCAGTTTCTGGTTCATTTAATCTGTTAGAAACCTGTGTATGCCAATCAAAAATACAGCCCATTGTTTTTGAAATGTTTTGGATTCTTTCTTTTCAAATGCTCATCACAATTAAAACTTCTCCACTGTGGCTACTGTAATTCCAAGTTATCTTTAGTAACGTCAAACCCATTTTTCCAAAAATACACTGGCTCTGGGCCCACAAATTTGGTACATAAAATTAACTGATATATCAGAAAGTTGAGTCCCAGACTCCTGGATTTTCAGATTCCTTACATTTGGAGGAATCCATTGTCAAAAGCTGCCCACCTGAGGCCTCTAACTGGACCCAGTACAATTATTTATTGGCTCTAATCCTGTCCCAAACTCTAGCAAAATAATTACTCAAAAAAGTTGAAGAGCTCAAAATGCAAATTCACAGAGCTTGAATTTGGAGGAGACTTACCTACAACCTCCAGTTATGATGAGAGTGTGATGGAAACAGTGGGCCTAGGGGTGTACCTTTGCTGCATCACTCAATGTTCCTGGGGGGTCACTGGAAGTCTCTTCTGCATTCTACTTCTGACATCAAAGTGTTAAAAGAAAAACTTTAGACAAATTATATTTAATGGTTTATTTGAGCAAAGAATGATTCATGAAGCACTCAGAACCAGAAGAGGTTCAGAGAGTTCTGCACAGAAGCATGAGCAGCAGGCTTTTATAGGCTGAACATGGTAGCAAAGTAGAGAACTCTCCTGGCTGGTTATAGTTAGACATTTGCATTAAAAGGCATTTGCCTTATTTAGGCATGATCTGATCAGCTGACTGCCTGTGATTGGCTGAAACTCAGCTGTTTGTGATTGGATGAAATTCAGCTATGAGTTACAAAAAATAAACTAAGTTAAGTTTGGTTTGTTTCTGTACAAGTTAGGTTGTGGTGTTATATAGGAACTAAAAGTACGCAGTCTTAGGCTAATGGCTTCCTACTTATTTTGCTTTAGCAGAACAACATATTTTGTATGTGACTTGGGAGTATCTCTTTACTACCCTCTGCTTTCCTTGATGGGCTGCTCCACAGCAGTTGTAAACTTTCACTTCTCTGCTAGATTTGGAAAAAGGGCTGCCTCCTGGGGGAGCTTTATGACTCTGAACAAAATTCATCTGTAAAATGAGAATGATTATAATACAGAGTTAAAATGAGATAGCACATGTGTAACTGCTGGCACATAGTGTGTAATTAATGCTATTTTCTTTTGTACTAAAATAACAACAGCAAAATAAAGACATCTGAGGTTATCAAATGTATGTGAGAATATAGGTCAATAAGATCTCCCATCAATTAACAGGTGTAGGGGAATAATTTGATGTAATACTTTTGGAAAACAGTCATTGTCTTATCAAATGGAACCATCAATAACTCTATGATACAGAAATTCTACTTCTAATTATGTATCCAAGTGCAATTCATATTTATACTCATGATATATGTATAATAATGTTCATACATACCATATTTGGAACAACAACAACATAGGCACTGATAATGGACATTCAAGTTTTATTCCTGATTTTAAGTGTATTTCTTAAGCATGAGGTTAGATTTGGATTGAGAAAGATTTATTTTATCATATTAAAGGAGTATTCATCTGTTTCTATTAAGAATCTTGACTAAGAATATATATTGAATTTATTAAACATAATTTCAGTATCACTCATGGAAATTATACTATATAATTGTATGATTATATTATTAATTTTTATTCTTAGAGTATGATATGGTGAAGCATTAATAATATTATTGATAAATTTTTTATTTCTAGGATAAAGTTCACTGAGCCAGATGTATTATCCTATTATAGCTGGATATTATCTGCTAATATTTTATTAAAGCTTTTTCTATTCATATAAAAGTTTGATCTATACTTTTCTGTTTAATCTTTGCTGAATTTTGGTGTTAATATTGCTTCATTAAAAATATTTAGAAGTTTTTCTTCTTTTTTCATGCTCTAAAACAAAAGATGAATGGCAGTAGCACAACGGCACAGATGGCCACATGATACTCTTGAGTCATCCAGGTTGGTACTTGCATGCTGTCATTTATGTCCAGATTTCATGTCCAGGACAAGTTCTATGTTTAAAACCAACATTTACAATGTGAGAAAATACACTCTGCCCACTGTAGTTGGTATTACTGTAAGGTCACATGGCAGTGGAAGTGGCTAGTTATATGTGTGTGTGTGTGTGTGTGTGTGTGTGTATAATTATAATACTGAGTGAGCATAAAGAATGAAAGACAATTTATTCTACCACAGTTCCACCCTTTTATTTATTTTTACATACCTCCCACATACAAAATATACTTAGTCTTACAAAAGTCATGCCAAAGTCTCATCCAATTATATCTGGGATTTAATTTATGTTAGTATTGAATTCAGTTCCCTTGACTAAAAGAACTATGAATTTAAAGAAATTATTTCCTCTTACTTTTCTAACATGCAATGATAGAGCAGGGACAGGCTAACTTCCACAGGTATACCCATTCAAACGAGGATGCTGAGGAAGTGTGTGGTCATCACTGATCTGCAGCAATACTCAAATCCTGTGGGCAAATAATTGCCTGGTTCCTTTATCTTGGGAGTAGAGTATTTTTCCTTATTAGCTTTCATTTTGTTCCCTGGGAGTATGTTTGCATTTTATTGTTTCCCATGGCTCTTGACCATTAGCTGGAAAGTTCTTCCTTTATCCTCATATTCCTTAGCCACTTCTGAAGCAAGCATTAATGAATATGCTATTTTAGCCTACTCCTACCAGTAGAAATTGGAGGAGGCCAAAAGTCTTTGACATCTTAAATAATTATAGTCTTAATCCTGGCTGGCAGCACTTTTAATGATTTATTTCAATAAGTTCTATAAGAAGAAATAGTACAAAAACATCTACTTATCACAATGCAATAATTCTGGTACATAATTAAAATAAAGGCTGAAAATAAAAAGCCTCCATCAATCAGAAAATTTAAATGATCTGTTAAAGAACTTTTGACTGGTGGAGCGCAGTGGCTCATGCCTGTAATCCCAGCACTTTGCGAGGCCGAGGTGGGCGGATCACGAGGTCAGGAGATCCAGACCATCCGGGTCAACATGGTGAAAACCTGTCTCTACTAAAAATACAAAAAAATTAACTGGGTGTGGCGGCACACTCCTGTAGTCCCAGCTACTCAGGAGGCTGAGGCAGGAGAATTGTTTGAACCCAGGAGTCAGCGATTGCAGGGAGCCAAGATCCGCCACTGCGCTACAGCCGGGGCCACAGTGCGAGACTCCGTCTCAAATACAAAACAAAACAAAACAAAATGCAAATAACTTTTGAATGAAATCTTTGGAATCAAAACCAAAATTTTATAATATCTAAACAAATGATGATAAAAATACTATATATGAGAACCTATGAATTTCCATCTAATGGAGACTCAGCAGATCCTTTCATCTGCATAAAATGGCCACTAAAAAGTTTATCGATATAATCTTGTGACTTTCTCATAGCATCTGTAATTAATTCTAGATAGGGAAGCGTATTTCATATGGATATGTCTGTCAACGTAATAGTGATAAAATATTTAGATAACCCATGAAGTTTTTGAGAGACTTGGATATTGGTTTATGCTTTATATTTGTTTTATGGATAAATATATTTATAATATATGTAATATGCTCTATGAATATTTTTTTGGTGTGTAAATAATAGAAATGATTGTATCTTATTTTCAGATTGCTCTCTTATTCTGTTAGGACTTTTGCCACAAATTTAATCTTACTTTCAGTCTTGTTCAAAATTGAAACTGTCTTCTACTTTTGCATTTTCTTGGTGATTTGTTTATCTTTTAATTTTCAAATTTTCAGAATCACTTTGTTTAGGTGTGTTAGTATAGGACATAAAGTTGAGGTTTGCTTTGGATTTCTTTTTCTTTTTTCTTTTTGAGAAAGGGCTTGCTTTGTTACCCAGGCTGGAATGCAGTGGCATGATCATAGCTCACTGCAGCCTCAACCTCCCAAGTGCAAGCAACTTTTTCACCTCAGCTTCCCAAGTAGCTGGGACCTCAGATACATGCCACCAGAGGCCTGGCTAATTTTTGCATTTCTTGTAGCAACAGGGTCTCACCATATTGCCCAGGTTGGTCTGGAACTCTTAGGCTCAAGTGATCCTCCTGCCTTGGCCTCCCAAAGTACTGGAATTACATGGGTGAGCCACCATGCCTGGACTTAAACAGCTTCTTTTTAAAGGTAAGTTTTTCCATTTATATTTATTAATATGGCAGATATATTTAGTCTCAGTTCTATTATTTTAGTTGTGTCCCACAAACTTTGATATGTTGTACCTTCATTTTTTTGTCCAATTAAATGTACTTTCTTGTAATTTCCTCTTTGCCTCCTGAGTTATTTGCATGTATGTTGTTTAACTTCCAAATGCTTGAGGGTATTCTGGCTATTTCTTTGTTTCTATAAGCCCATCAAACTCAGTCTTTATATCTGTTACTCTTTTTTTTTTTACAACTATGAACTTACACTGCCTCTCACATTCTTTTTCTTTCCTCTTTCAATTTCTGTAAAATATATAATATCTACATCATCAGGGCTTATAACATTTAATTTTTGTTCTACCTCTTTTTTATTTTATACATTTTTAGTTATATTTCTACCATTAGTTCTCTTACATCTTTGTCTGTTTAACCAGTCATCTCATGGTTAAGGTTTTTTTTTCTAAAATATACTCTTCAAGAAGGCTTATTACAAAAACAGCATTCCCTGAGTTCATTGCTTATAGTAGCTCTGTGACTGTTGCCTTTATGTTTGACAGTCTGTCTGCAAAATTCATGGGTCACATTCTTTTTTCTTTGAGGATTTTGAAGTACTTCCAGCATTTCTGAGAATTGAATATTGCTGTGAAGAAGTCCAAGGATAGTTGGAATATTTTTCTTATATAAATGATTTGATAACTTAGTTTGTTTTCTAAAGTATTTAATTATTTTTGAAATACAGCAAGTTCAGAGTATGTCTCACTGTTGAAACACTGGGTCAGTTTCTGCTGGGATATGATGTCCATTTAATATGTAAATTTAACATATCTTTTATTTTTGGAAATAATTTGCTTTACTTAATTATTTTATTGTTTTTCTCTTGATTTCTTTTGGATGAGATCAGGCACGTTCAGGGTGGCATGGCTGTAGACTTGGTCTTTTGGTACCCATAATTTTCTTCTTAATATTTTGAATATGTTTGGGTATTAATGTCCATTTCTTGTTGTTTTCCTCAGTTCTGTCTTCCATATCCTATACAATATCTATCATACTTTGTGCTTCCATCATTTTTAACTTTTATTTCTGTCATGATTTTTCTTTTAATTCTTTTCTGAAATTTGCTAGTTCATGCTTTATTTTCTTCTGTCTTTTTATGAACTCTTCACATGTTTTGACTGCAGTTGCTTCAGAAGGGCAATTGATTCAAGGATTTTAAGTTGACAGTAGTGTTTGGTCACTCTTCATCTGCTACTTGTCAGTGAATGTTCATCGCCTACCATTTATTTTCTTTTCCTTTTACTCTCTCCCTATTCCCATCATGTCTATTTGGAATAGTTCTTGTGACACTTCCTTTTGATTACTCATAGTTGGTTGAGGTGAATTTTCCTTGGACCAGCCGTTTTCAGAAGTTTCATGTTGGGGAGGAACTAGGGCTATGTTCTGGGCTAGCTGGAATTTTCCTCGTGACCCAGGATTCTTGTGTGAGGTCATTTAGTCTTTACTTCTTTCCAGCCCTTAGAGATAGCTCCCATAAAGTTTTCATCGAATTCTATCGTTGTTATTCTCCCATTGCTAAAGAGATAAGCTGCTTCCTGTAAATATGCTGTCTATGTGATTTCTCATGCAATCCAACACCCTCTGCTTCCTAGCTCTGGGGAAGCTCTTGATGCTAGTTTGTGCACTCATCCTACTGCTGCAAATGAATAACTTTTATTTTGCCCTTGTCTTTCACTACTTTGCTGGCTTGTCCGAGATCCAGGGTCACAGCCTTTTTCCCCCTTCTGAGACTTTCTGCCACACTGTCTCCACTTGATTTCTGCTTTTGGCAACCTTTCCATTTATTTGATGATGTGGGGTTTTCTCTTGCCTAGTTTTACCACAAATAAGTTTGCATTTCTTATTTCTCATTCTGTTTGTGGCTTTCAGAACACTCCCAAGAAAATAAGGAAGATATTTTGACTTTAAACCACATCTTTAAACCAGAAGTTCAATTTATGAATTGTAAAGACAGGTGAGCTTTTTATGACATTGTATTGCAATGCGTTGATGCTAGTTTTGATAACAAAGACATTTTTAAGAGCATCATAATGACCAGTATTTTGATTTTACTTGGAAAAAGGAGGGCATCAAAACAATTTTTTTAAATGAGTTTTCCAAAAGCTACAGGTAATATCAAAGTTGTGTATGGCATATCCCCAGGGAAGTTTTTCTGATGTCCTTAATCATGATTCAAATGTTCATTCATCTTGTGATTTTTAAAATGTATTATATAAAAGGAAGATCATATAAATAATATATGGAAGAACTTCCATAATATTGAAGTAAATTGAAGCCAATTTAATGAGCACGGATCCTTGTTTGCCTTGTTTTATTAACCTATGTAGATTTCAAAAGTTTTGTCAATTGAAAAATCCTGAGTTCCGTAAATCTGGAAAAGAGATTTTCTTTATTATAAAAAGGGTTACAGCCTGTAGGGTGGCTGTCATCCTGACAGATTTGGAAGTGTAATCTCTGGCAGAGACCTGAAGCAGGCACTTTGAGGGAGGGGAGTGTGGGGCTGGGATTTATGCTAAACGGGTGGGCCTAGTACACATATTCAACAGGTTATAGAGGAGCTATGGATATTCATGAAGTGGGACCTGATACATGAACAAACATGCATGTTTCATGCACCCCATGTTCACTTTGGTGTGGAGATGTAACATTTACATGCATTACAGTCAGGCCTTATATGTCACAAGGTGAAGCAGGGACATGAAGACACTCAAGTGTGCAGCCTCTTTAAACTGGCTGGGACCAGTCCATGGTCTCTGGCCTTTTATCAGGAGAGTTACTGAAATTGGTCTTGTCCAGGCAAAGCTGTAGTTGTGGCCTGTGGAACAGGGGATCAGTGAGTCCGCATCTGGTGGTGGAGGAGCTGCAATTATTTCAACATTGCTTCTCTTAAGGCCTGTGATTGTTTAGCTTCTATAGAAGAAGAAAAACCTCTACAATTAGAAGGTAGTTTATTCTTTAAGTGTAGGAGTACGTTGCTTAATCCTTGATTGAGTTGTCTTAGGTCCTGTTTGCAGTTTGGTATCTTATTGCCACAGAGTCCATGCCATAAGTCTTATGAACTTGATTTTAACACTAATGCTGATCAGTTGTGTCTAAACCACAAAAGTAGGGGATATACCAATGTGTGTCCAACCTCCTGTCCTGTCATGGCCAGGCACTCAGTTTTTAAAGTTTCTCTGGCCATTCAGTTCGTTAGGGGCTTAGGATTTTATTTTTAGTTCTCAGTTTTATATTGTGAATGCTAGTTGATTGAGAAGTTTGTGGCAATTTTTAAAGAAAGCATAGACATTAGATTGCATTTAAAATTACCTCCTTGATTAAACTGTTGTTATTAGGGAGAAAGTAATATTGGGCCTGAGTAATTTTGAATGTAAGAACGTAACTCTGTATAAACATTAGCAGTTTCTTAAATTGATGCTGTTTTATTAAAATGTCACTTTTTGTCCTGGTGAAAGAGAAAAATACTAAAGGAATTTTTTGTCTTAAAATGTTCTCATTTTGCTGCCAGTAAGTAGAAAATAATTTTGGGGTGCAGATTTTTGGGAACTTCTGTGTTTCTCACTCTTCAAAGGATTAAAATCCATTAGCTGAAAAGAAAACATATCACATTATATTTTATTAAAATAATTCTGGTGGCTGAAAATAAAGGGTATTATATAACATTTAATTAAAATAATTCTCTGCAATTGACATCCATATACTTTTTCACTTGAGAATACTTCTGCTTACTGTGAGCATAAGTGCAAAGCAAATACACAAACAAAGCAACAGCCACCATCACCAAAACTGAATGTTGTTGTTTGAAAATATGAAAAATTTGGAGAGATCCAAGACAGCCGATTGGCAGCAGCTCAGGATTGTAGCTCCCAGTGAAAGCACAGAGAGCAAGTGGACGCCGCAATTTCAGATGAATTTTTGTTGCCCACAGACTGGGAGATTCCCCGTGGAGGAGCCACACGGGTCGCCAGCTTGACTCTTTTGGCCGGTGCCTCAGCGCGGCACTTTTCGGTGTGGAGTATACGGGACTGGGTGCCCTTTTAGTCGGGCTCAGGTGGTCCCATCCCCACAAGGAGAACAGCAATTGGAAGTGCTGAGGACTGAGAGTTTCACAGCAAGCACAGCTGAAGCCAGGAAGGCCTAGCTCTGTGGGTAAGGGGCGTCCACCGAAGGAAAACTAAGAAACAGAAAAAACTTAATCACCAACAAACCAGACATCCACTCAGAGACCCAATCTTAAAGTCGGCAATTAGAAAGACGACAGGTGGATAAATCCACAAAAATGGGAAGAAACCAGTGCAAAAAGGCAGAGAACACCTGAAATCAGAATGCCTCTCCTCCTACAGGGGATCGCAGCTCCTCATTAGAAAGGGAACAAGTCCTGATGGAGACTGAATGTGATGAACTGACAGAATCAGGCTTCAGAAGGTGGATAATAAGAAATTTCTGTGAGCTAAAAGAACATGTTCTAACCCAATGCAAAGAAATTAAGAACCTTGAAAGAAGATTTAACAAAATGCTAACAAGAATGGACAACTTAGAGAGGAATATAAGTGAATTGATGGAGCTGAAAAACGCAACACGAGAACTTTGCGAAGCATGCACAAGTTTCAACAGCCGATTGACCAAGCAGAAGAAAGGATATCAGAGGTTGAAGATCAACTCAATGAATAAAACGAGAAGGCAAGATTAGAGAAAAAAGGGTAAAAAGGAATGAACAAAGTCTCCAAGAAATATGGGACTATGTGAAAAGACCTAATCTACGTTTGATAGGTGTACCTGAATGTGACGAAGAGAATGAATCCAAGCTGG
>CAUYQU010094865.1:0-17867 GCA_963574635.1 Cheracebus regulus | reverse complement strand
GGAGACAACAGATGCTGGAGAGGATGTGGAGAAATAGGAACACTTTTACACTGTTGGTTGGAGTGTAAATTAGTTCAACCATTGTGGAAGACAGTGTGGCGATTCCTCAAGGACCTAGAAATAGAAATTCCATTTGACCCAGCAATCCCATTACTGGATATATATCCAAAGGATTATAAATTGTTCTATTATAAGGACACATGCACACATATGTTCATTGTGGAACTGTTTGCAATAGCAAAGACCTGGAACCAACCCAAATGCCCACTGATGACAGATTGGACAAGGAAAATGTGGCACATATACACCATGGAATACTATGCAGCCATAAAAAATGATGAGTTCCTTTGTAGGGACATGGATGAATCTGGAAACCATCATTCTCAGCAAAGTGACATAAGAAAAGGAAATCAAGCACCACATGTTCTCACTCATAGGTGGGTGTTGAACAATGAGAACACATGGGCACAGGGAGAGAGCATCACACACTGGGGTCTGCTGTTGGGGATAGGGGAGGGACAGCACGGGGTAGGGAGCTGGGGAGGGATAACATGGGGAGAAATGCCAGATATAGGTGATGGGGATGGAGGCAGCAAACCACATTGCCATGTATGTACCTATGCAACAATCCTGCATGTTCTTTACATGTACTCCAGAACTACAATGCAATAAAAAATATATATTAAAAAAAGAAGCATAAGATATAATTTTGTGGTTAATCTATATCCCTATTTGCTTATTTATACATGGGAAAGAGCCAAAAAGAGCACAAAAAGTGAAATATTCACATGGTTATATGTGTATTTTGGGAATTTGGACTATTTTTACCTTTCTTAAATATAAATTTCTGTATTTTCGTCTGGTTGTGGCGGCTTATGCCTGTAATCCAGCACTTTCGGGAGGCCAACATGTGTGGATCGCTTTGAGTTCAGTTCAAGACCAGCATATGCAACATGATGAAACCCAGTCTTTACAAAAATACAAAAATCAGCTAGGTGTTGGTGGTTTGTGCCTGCAGTTCCAGCTACTTGGGAGGTTGAGGCTGGAGAATCACTTAAGTGTGGGAAAGTGAAGGTTGCAGTGAGCTGAGATAATGCCACTGCCCTCCAGCCTGGGTGACAATGAGATCCCATCTAAAAAAAATTCTGTGTTTTCTGAACACACACACATAAACACACACACACACACACACACACACACACACACACACCCCACAATCAACATACATTAGTTTTGTATGTGGAAATAGCAGGTCTTTTGAATGAAAATGTCTTTAAAAATTATTAGAAATTGTGGGGTCAATGAGACTTTCAGATGGCATTGTCTCAGGAAACTGAGCAGATGAGCATTCTGGGAGTCCTGTTTCCTACAGGCATTGTATCTTCCTTCAGTTCAAAAGCTAAAGTTGTTTTCCATAAAGCTCCATGTCAGGCCAAGGTGTGCTTCCCCTAAGCACCTCTGCCATCTTTCAGCATCTATCCACTCTGATGTAGGTTTCCACATCAGCCTGTTCTGATTTACGTGTGTCTCGTTACCTCTGCTTTTACAGTTGACGAATCCAAGAAAGATAGCTCCCCTTTGCCTGTGGATTTAGTGGTTAGGGAAGCCAGAAACAGTGGAATTGTTATAGCCTTTCTGGCCAACATTTCTTTCTCACAGAATGGCAGGGATTTCTGCTTGTGTCCCCCCTCTCTCATTTAAAATGCCAATCTGAAGCCACAGCAAGTGGCTGGCGTTAGTTCCATGCATCCATCTCACTGCATGGAAAGTCAGCTCAGACTTCAGGAACATTATGTGGAAATCAGTAATATCTGTTTCAGAGAAAGACTCTGTCTTTCTGTGGCACACGAAACAGCAGCTTAAACCAGAGGGGAGCAGATTCTCAAGTGAGGAATCTATTACCTAAATTAAGCCCTTTTAGACCATTTTTAATGGTGATAAATTGCGGAAGTTGCTAAATGAGACAGAGACCATAACTCATGTTTGGTGGCATGAAGAATAATTTAATTTAGCTGTATCTTCTCAGAAAAATTACAGAAAAAAAAATAGCAAACTGAAAACAGTGGTTTCTTGAGACAATGTGTCTGAGATTTGGAGAATGAACTGCCTTGAGACAATACTGAGCAGTTAAGCTCCCCTGGAAATCACAGCAGTAAATCATTTAAAGGCAAAGTGCAATTTTCTCCAGTGGGTCTACTTAGTGACTGAAAAACTTAAAATTCTATATCCTGATCTGTGCAAGAAGCTTGAAGGTGTTTATTTGTTAAGGGGGATTGAGCTAGCTTAATTCTACTTGAATTTATGTAATGTTGAATTCTTAAACTTTTCATCAGTTTGATTTTTCCAATACCTCTAGATCAAATGTAAGCCTCATTTGATAGACTAGAGGATCAGAGACACTTAATACTGTTTCAAAACCACATGATTCGAACCTATAAGGTGTTTATCAAATAACTGTCCACAGACAACTGCTGAGGGGTCTAATCATCCAAGTCCCCCATGAGGAAATATCAAACTGTCTTTCTCTCTATAGTCTCACACTTCATTTCTGGTCATCAAAATGAGTGGGTTTTGTCCGTATTAACAGCCAATTATCTGACATCAGCTGAGTGTCATACAATTCAAATTCATTTCTCACACTGACCAGAGTTAGTGTAGGTCGCATAGGCTAAGAGCTTGATCCCACAACACCACTCCCACTCCAGATGCCAATTGCAAGTCTCAGGTGGTCACTGTGCTTCTGACTGACCAGCTCTACATCAGGGTCCCCACACCTCATTCCTTGGGTTCAATAATTTGCTAGTGCACTCACAGAACTAAGGAAAATGCTTATGCTTATCAGTTTATTGCATAATAAAGGCTATGTCAAAAGACACAGTTGAACAGCCTGATGAGCAGGTATGTGCAGCAAGGTCTGAAAGGGTCCTGGGTGCAGAAGCTTCTGTCCCCATGGAATTGGGCTGCACCACTCTCCTTGCACTGGAATGTGTTCACTAACCTGAAAGTTCTCTAAATCCTGTAGTTCAGGGATATTTATGCAGGTCTTGTCACACGGGAATGATCAATGATTGACTCAATCTCTACCTCCTCTTTTCTCCCCAGAGGCGGAGGGTTGGAAACAGGGCTGGAACTTCCAGGCTTCTAATCATGCCTACGTCTTCTGGCTACCAGCCGCCACTCAGGAGCCCACCAAGAGTCATCTCCTTAGAACAAAACATGCTCTAATCACTCAGGAAATTCCAAGAGACTAGGAGCTTTGTCTCAGGAACCGTGGTCAAAGACAAACTGTCAGGACAAAATGAGCACCTAGCACTCAGAAAAGGAAAAGGGTTTTAGTAGCTCAGTGCCAGGAACCAGGGATGAAAACCAATATTTACATGTCTTATTATAAATCACAATAGCATACCCCCTAAGAAGTTCCTTTTTTTTTTTTTTTTTTTTTTTTGTTGAGTTGAAGTCTCAACCTGTCACCCAGCCTGGAGTGCAATGGCGTGATCTCCGCTCAATGCAACCTCTGCCTCCTGGGTTCAAGTGATTCTCCTGCCTCAGCCTCCTGAGTAGCTGGGATTACAGGTGTACACCACCAAGCCTGGCTAAGTTTTATACTTTTAGTAGAGACAGGGTTTCACCATGTTGGTCAGACTGGTCTTGAACTTCTGACCTTGTGATCCACCCACCTTGGCCTCCCAAAGTGCTGGCATTACAGGTGTGAGCCATCGTACCCAGCCCTAAGTAGTTCTTATGTGCACCAAAGCTTGGGGAAAAGTAGACCAGTGAAAATACCTTTCTTTCTTTACAGGAGATGTCAAACTTTACCGGCAAAGGATCAAATAGTAAAAATGTTAGGCTTTGTGACCCCCACAGTCTATTGTAACTATTCCACTCTGTTGTTGTAGTGTGATGGCAGTGAAAAATAATATGCAAATAAGTGGGTGTGCCTACGTGATAATCAAATTTTATTTACAAAACAGAAAGTGGGCCAAATTTAACCTGTGGGCCATAGTTTGCCAATACCTGCTCTATAGGCAGGTATTAAATAAACTTTAGGTTTATATCATCATGATCATCACAACATCATATTTCACCATCATCCCCACCATCATCATCATCGTCAAACCCACCATCGCCATTACCATTATCATCATCCCTACCATCACCATCACCACCACCACCATCATCATCTCCACCATCACATCATTATATCATCATCAGCAGCATAACTACCACCATCACCACCATTATCACCACCACCACCACCACCATCATTATATCATCACCATCACCAACACTACCATCACCATCACCATCTCCACCATCACATCATTATATCATCATCATCAGCATAACTACCACCACCACCACCACCATTATATCATCACCATCACCATCACTACCATCACCATCACCATCTTCACCATCACATTATTATATCATCATCAGTAGCATAACTACCACCATCACCACCATTGTCACCACCATCACCATTATATCATCATCACCATCACCATTATTATCACCCCTACCATCACCATCACTACCATTACCATCACCATGTCCACCATCACATCATTAGATTGTCATCAGTAGCCTAACACCATCACCACCATTATCCTCACCATCACCATCTTTATCATTACCATCACCATCACTATTATTATTCCACCATCACCATCACTACCATCACCATCACCATCTCCGCCATCACATCATTACATCATCAACATAGCATAACTACAACCGTCACCACCATTATCACCACCACCATCATCTTTATCATTAACATTATTATCAGTGTCATCATTGTCATCACCACCATCACCATTATCACTATTCACCACCACAGTTATGATCAATCTGTTCAGTAGAAGCCACAGTGGTAACTAGAATCAACATGTTCTTCTAGCTCAATGCTACGCTTCTTGCTTAGGATGCTCGTCCAGCTCTTTTGGAATACTGTCACCTTCTTGTGTATAGTACACAAATTGTCTGACCTTTATTACTAACCCTACTTAACTACTCTGAATAGATGAGAGTATTCCCTTCAAGACCATGAGGTTTAATCTAGAAAACCTGGATTGGATTGACACAAAAATCTTAAGAAAATGCTATTCGTGTCATGCAATGAATTCTCCAAGCCTAGAAGTCAAAGCCCTTCAAATTGGGTTGTTTGGAAGGGATTCCCAAGCACAGGCCTCCTGATCTTATTTATAAACTCCAGTCCCAGTCCCTACCTAAGCCAGGAATGCATGAACAAATAAAAGTTTAATTCAGCAGTTTACTATTGTTTGAAGTAGCACAGTTACTACTTCTACAACTACCCTCGTTCCGATCTCAGACATCATATGTGGGTATTTTTATGTAACTTGCCAGCAAATGGCCAGAATAAAACATCCCTCAGCCCAGATGACACACAATCTAGGTTGGAAGTTTTCAAAAGGTTTCTTCCTAGGCACGATTTTTGAGGGCTAAAAGTTGTTGGTATCTTCAGTTGAAAAACTGAAATCTGTAAACATCTCAAAAGAAGTCAAGAAGCATTACATGGACTCTTTGTCATGACATAACAGTACCTGACATGGCCTAACACAGCACTGAGCATTGAATCGCCCCTCAATATCATCTCTGTTGTAAGAGAATTATTGTCTTCTCTGACCTTGCTCTTTTATATACTCACGAGGCAAAGTGTTCTATGTTGTAGTAAATTTCCATGATTCTTCTATAAGGCCTGCTTAACTGTTCTCTTGCAACTATCACTTGCTCTCAACTTGTTAGTTGAGAATCACCACAGTGGTATAGCTTGGCCCCTCAGCTCAATATTGCTCCCTCTGGTATTGCTCTAACAAAATGCATCTGCTTAATTTTTCGTCTTCACCAAAGTTTGCTGGAGCATCTATGGAGGGCGCCATGATACTTTAGGTTGCTGTGGCAACTGGATGAGAGTTGATGATCAAGGGATGATTGAATCTTTATTCCCATGAGGTTTTCCCATTACCAACACATGATTTTGAGAATCAGAGCTAGTCAGACACTTTTTAATGAATCACGTTCCTTAAAATTAAATAAGAAATGTAAATAAAATTAGATTATTTGAAAGCCCAGGAGAGAAAAGAAACAGCTGCTTCCTGACCTAATATAGTGCCCAAAATTTAGTAGAGTGTTTTAATGAAATGCACACTATAGTTCTGTGCAGATGATATTATTATTTTGGCATCACTATGTTATTTTGACATTATTATTATTTGATGGGGGCGGACAAAGATTAAGCAGATCACACAGCCAAGCAGTGGTGGGGGGAGCCAGGAATGCCCCCACAATCTCCTCCCCCCACTGCCCAGGTGTCCCCCTTCCTCACCATGTCCTAAGGGGATTCCAGGCCACGGGAAAGGACTAGACCAGCGAGAGCTAGGGCCTCTTTGAATTTTACCCTTACAGAATTGTGAGATAGCTATGGTATTGTCGAAAAAATCGCTGGGTATTTTTCTCCCCTATGGCTTTTGGCCAGGTAAGAAAGGTGACACGATACAAATAGGAAAGAGGAAACATTAATAGGTGTAGAACATTCCCTACCATCCTCCTCTACCCTGTCTTAATAGGGTCTGTAGAGCATTCGTGTCTCATTCAGCTCCCTATTAGTCCTTTGAGCCAAGTAAGGTGCACTCTGGAGATGAAAAGACAGGTCCAGGGGACGTCCGCAGATGCAGCTGTCCCAGACCTAGGGCAGAGTCTCCTAATCCCAAGCTGGGTACCCACCAGAACGTGGCACGGATGTGGAACTCCAGGAGAATGGGTGGAAGGAAGGTGTTGGAGAAAGGTCAACTTAGATTTGAATCCACAATTCTGCCACTTGCCATGTGACCTTGAGTAAGTTATCCCCACGTTCTGAGCTACAGTTGCCCTGGGTATGAGAGGGTGGTAGCAGTGATCATATGAAGAGGATTAAATGCAACCGTGTGGAAGTGCTCAGGGCAGTGCTTACACAGCGTTAGGGCCCATTAAAGTAAGGGTGTCAATATATTTATTGAATGAATGAATGGTGATTTTTAAAATATTTTTCTGAGAGGTTGAATGGTATGTATTTCATGCAGCTGCTATAACAAATGACCACAAACTGGAGGGCTTCAAACAACCAAAATTGATGATCTCACAGTTCTGGAAGGTAGGCATCTGAAACTGAGGTGTGGGCAGGGCTGTAATTCCTTCAAAGGATTGTGGGGAGGATGCTTTCTGTCTCTTCCATCGTCTGGGGGCTCCAGGCATTCCTGGACCTGAGGTCTCATCACTCCAGTCCCTTCCCCCATCCACACATCATCTTTTCTTCTGTGTGTCTGTCTTATAAGGATGCATGTGATTATGTTTAGGGCCCACCCACACAATTCAGGATAATACTCTTCTCTCAACACCCTTAACCTACTTACACATTTTGCCATATGTGGTAACATTTGCACGTTCTGAGGATTAGGATGCGGACATATCTTTTTGGGGGACGATCATTCGATCCACTACAGGTGGTAGAGGAAAACAGAAAAAAGAACTGTGAAGCTACAGAAAGATGCAGACGACTGAAAATAATCTAAAACGAAGAGCTGCAGGCCTTTGACCACATAAATGCTGAGTAAGATTGACTCTGGGCCCCACATAGGTTCTGCAGAGAAGGTTGAGGAGGGCTGGAAAATAAGTGAGCCCTGAAGCCCTAGGCTCAGGGGCCACATTTAGACGAAGTCCATGAAGAACACACAGATAATTTCCTGCTAGTCTCCTGCTAATGCTTTACTTTACCCAGATTCTCATTTTCCTCTTAGGTCCCTCTGTGCCCCAACATTTGAGTGGGTATAAATTGCACAGTTCTCTTCTGGGGGTTGAATTGGAAAATGAGGAAAATAAAATCATAGATCTTCTATAGTTTGGTTGATTTTTGCTTATGGAAGCATATTTCCTACCTGAGGCATACGGGGGGTCTCTGGAGGACTATCCATTACTTCTTAAGCTAGGAGACATATTTATGGTTGGCAAGAATGGCCCTACATCATCAGAGGACCCTCCCTCTGGCTCCCTGGGTGCTCATTAGTTAGGTGTATCAGAAACTCCCCACCCTTTGCAGAAATGAACAGTTCAGCAGAAACCAAACTCATTTAATTCAAATTTAATTAAAGTTGGGGCAACGTATTTTAGTCTTTGGTTCTAACTACAATAACATTGCTGTATATCAGAACACAGAAAACGTGGTTAGTTTTAGTGGGGGGAGTTGATCAGCATTGATACAGATGAAACGCAGAGAAACATGTCGAAGTTTAAAATAATTCTAGTGATCAAGGGTTTTCTAATAAGGCAGCCGTCTAAAGAGGAAACCACTCTTTAGGCAAACAATCATGTTCCAAAAAATAAAGTTAATAAAAATATGTGTGTAAAGAAAAAGAAAACGCTACAAAACAGTGCAAAGAGGATAGAAGAATGATAAACCTAGTCAGGGTAGACTGCATTTCGTAGCCAGCAACAAAAACTCTTGTCTTAATCCAATAAAAGTGGTTTCTTACAATGCTGATGTCTAGAAGGTGGCCTCCAAAGTGATGACTTGGGAGTGCAAGATCCTTCCATCTTAGATCCTTCCCTCTTATTGGGCATGATTTGGCCCTCTGTGACCTGCCTACCAAATCTGGCCCCCAGCTTGCCTTTTGCAAATAAAGCTTTATTGGAACACAGTGGTGCTCATTCATGTATGTGTTGTCTGTGGCTGTCTTCATGCTACAACAGCAGAGACAAGTAGTTGCTATAGAGGCTGAATGGCCTGCAAAGCCTAAAGTGATTACCGCTTGTCCTTTATAGAAAGCCAAAGAAATACACACACACACACACACACACACACACACACACACACACACACACACACACCCCAAAAAATCCTCTGACCTCTGCCCTAGGGCCTCAAATTCCTCAGTAGGAAAGGAGAAGAGAGAGGGCAAGGGCAAGCATCACACTGAAGGCTGTTTTGGGTCAAGCGTGGAGAGTTTTGAGGTCGATTCTGCCTGTACTCAAATGGCCAGGTTCAGCAGGAGGTAAGGGGAAAAGGGAAGGAGAAGGAGATGAAAGGGAGGAAGGAGGAAAGAAGGGTGACAAAAAAGTTGACTTCAAGTCAGTAATTATCTACGTAAGACCTCACAGGGCAGAGCCTGCAAAGCATGGAGAGTCAATCAGTCCATATGTTCAGTAACAAACTTGTGTGTCATCAAAATGAAGGGCATCAGGCTTTTCCCTCAAGGAGGTCTCTGTCCCCAGTGCACCTGAAGGACCCAGGGTTCAGTGTTTCTTGGTGTTAATCTCATTCAGACAGGAATGCGGTGGAACAGAGCCGGGTTCCAGCCTGCAAAACACAGCTGCTGAAGAAGAAGGTCTTGGTCCTCTCTTCTCTGAAGCCCCGTTGACCCCGGGTGCTTGCTGGCCTCCCCCAACCCTGACTCCCTGACCCTTGATCTTTTCCTTGCACTCAGGCTCCAGACGCTTTTGAGAGCAGGGTCTGAGAGGTAAGCCTATGAGCTTAAGAGTCAGGAATATTTGGATTCACATCTGTACAGGATCCAGCCCTTACTAGCGGCATGACCTTGGGCCAATTACTTACCTTGATTGGCCTCTCCTCATTTTGCAGGGTGGAGATAGTGAGGATTAATTCAGAAAATGTACGTTAAGGGCATATTGTCTGGCAGATAGTATCTGCTCCATAAACTTCAGCTATTTTTATTATTCTCATCAAATGCCAGTGTTGGAAGGGGTCAGAGGAAGTAGGGGATCATTTTAATATTGAGAGGTTCAGGGCCTGTGGCAAGAAGAGGGACCCAGTCATATTGGCTGACTTGTAGTTTACCTCTTCTAACGTGGCGGTGATCACACCTATCATACTGCGCAATGCATTTGTTCATTCATTCATTCATTTGGTATGAATGTATAAAGTGCCTCCTGTGTACTTAGTCTTGATTTTGGAATGAGAGATAGGACTCTAAAAGGACATCAAAATCTTTGAAAAACCTAACAATTGTGAAAAAGACATGCATGTCATGAGAGTGCTGTGTGGGGTCGTGAGCCTGGGCTCGGGGGGCGTGGGAGGTCTCCTGAAAGAAAGGAGCCTGAGCAGCGTCAGCTCCTGTGCTTGACACCCATCAGCCGCTTGGGACGCCTTGTTAGTTGGACAGGCCACGCTGGTTCCCTCTCAGAGCCTTCACACTTCTGGTTGCTTTGCCTGAATCCACTTTCCCTGTCTGTGCGTGCCTGGCTTCTTATCATCTTTCAGGTTCCAGTTCAAATACCTCTTGCAAAGGCAGGTTCTGCCCGGCTACACAGGACAAATGTCTTCACTTTATCCCTCCTTCTTCTCTGCCGAGCCTTCACTGCAGGTCATGGGGCCTTTTTGGTTCTCCTCATAGCATTTATTACTAAGGGTGACCATCGCGTCACTGATTTGTTTCTGCTTTGCCTCTCTCCCCGCTATAGAAAGCAAACCCCATGAGAGCAGAGCCTTGAGTGGATTTTTTTGGTCAGAGGTGGATCCTGAGAGCTGAGAGTTGGCTCCACACAGAGGAGGAACTCAGCAGACCTTTGTTGCCTTAGCCAGGCAGAGGGTGTGAGGCCAGCAGCAGGACGGGGACCTGAGTTAAAGGGCAGAGCCCGAATCAGCGAAGGGGGTCTTGGAGCCATTTGGTGTGTGGGGCAAGAATGAAGAACACAATAGTCAAGTCTCCGTTCTTGGTCAGGGGGAGGGGAGGCGTGGCTGCACAGTGCTGGCCAGGACCCCTGCATGTTCTTCTCTAAAATGATGCAACATGTGTTTCCCCGTGTTCTCTCCTCAGGTGCCCTGAGCTGTTTAAAGTAGAAATGTTCCCATTCCCTGTCAGAGCTGCATAAAGAGTGAATTATCAGGCAATTTCAGAGAGGACATTTAGGAAGAAGACATCAAATTTAAGAGGTTGCAATGAGTGTTCAGAGGTCAAAAGAACTGGGGAAATGACTTCATGATTTTTCTTTTATAAAGTCAACACAAATAATGAAATAACAAATGTGTGAAGCCCAGGCCTTTCTTCTCCTCTGCGTATTTTATGCAGCATAAAAACGTGTCTTTGGAGCTTTCTTTGAGTGATTTAAAAACCAGATGGAAGCCAGCAAACAGACTGCATCTGTCCATGTAAAGCTGTCATTTATCTCCAGGGTAAGTGAGTAGAAATGGCGGCCTGTGCTTCTCGCTGAATGCGGAATGCAGAGCATTTGGCCTCCAGCTAAGGCACAAATAATTCCTATGCATGATGAATCCTTCCAATAACAAGGCCCTGCAAAGGCAGGATCAAATCATAGTCATTAGTTCGAGGTACTCTTTTCAAATGGATGCCTCGGTCTTCACAGCGAGCACCCAGACATGAGCTGAGGGGCGCTACTTGCAATGTGGTCTGCCATTTATTATTCTCTTTCGTTCTTTTGGAAGCATAATGGATTATGCCCAAACTCCAAATGTAATCTTTGAGAAAGGCAGAAAACTGTCAACTGAGCAGAATTCATCACCCGGAAGTGTGCAACGGATGGGGACTACCCCCACTCCAAAGCACTCAGGCTTTAGTAGCTAAAGGCAAGGAAAGATGCAACAAATTCATATCAAATGTGTACCCCCCAGCGGTTCATCCTTGCGTATGCAACACTGGATTGATTATAATTCTCAGTTTGCAGCACAATGCTGCCATCATGCACATAGTTTTTATTTATTTTAATTTCCTTATCTCCCACCCTCAATTTCAGGCTTCTCCCCAAGAGGCGCCCACTCTTGTGTACCAAAAAAGCATATTTTGTCATGTATTTCATTCTGCTTCTCCTGTTTTCACTTAAGGTATCTTTCGGGTACATGGTGTTGATTTGTACTTCTTACTCTTTTAACAGCTAGAGGGTCTTTGAATATTCCTTTGACCATTTCATACACCTTATCCCCATCCTTTCCTAGTGCTCACGTAGGTGATCTCTAACCATTATCAAACTAACACTGTGATCAGCATCCTTGCATCTATTTACTTGTGTTTCTATCTGTGAGAGCTTCTTTTTCGTGAGCACAAATGTGGGACTGGGGTTCTCCGAGTCAGCAGATACTCCCCAGTTTTTCTCCACAGCAATTTTCATTTCCACCAGCAGCTGATGGGGCTACTCCACAACTCTTATCCTCCCATAACTTTTAGATCTCTGCCTGTTGGGTATGCAGTCATATCTCATGATGTTTCAGTGTTCATTTTCTTGGTGTCAGTCTGTGCAACTCTTCTATCCCTATTAACTAGGAGTTTTTCTTCATTAGAGTGTTTATTCCTGACTTTTATCCATTTCCTTAATAATCACATTTCCTTTTTTTGCCAGTTTGCTTTTGTCAGCTATTTGCATTATAAATTTCAAGGCTGGGTATTTACAGATACTCTGACTTATGATGGGGTTATGTGCCAACCAATCCATTGCTAATGGAAAACATTGTAAATCAAACCATAGTAACATAGTAAGTCCAGGATCACCTATATTCACCCAAAGTTAAAAATCACTTACAGGCAAGACCTTAAGTCCTGGTAGTTTTACATTTCATTTTCTGAGTGTGCAGTACAGAACAAACACTCTACACATCCTTCCTTCAATGCAGAAACCCAATGATATGAAAATAAATGGAGAAGCACAGTAGATTCATGGTGAAAGCAGGGCTTGGGAGTCGAATGGGCCTTTCTGTTTTTTAATCGATACTCCCTCAGCCGCTGCCCAGTGGTGTGACTTGGGGCAGGGTGCCCACCTCTGAGGACCTAGTTTTGCACGTGTCTCGATAGGTGGAGGTGCATGGTGGGTGGGTCAGTAAAGGGCTGATATGGCATCCAGGCAAGGCTCTAACCAGGAAGCGAAGATGTTTCCCTTTACCTTCAGCACCCGGTAGAAGAGAATGGATATTTGAAATGAAAACCATGGAGCCTGCAATAATTTAAATAGGCAGAGCAAAGGAGCTACTCCCTAATCAATCTTTTATTCTTTTATTTTGTCTTTCCCTGAGAGAAATGGAAGTAAACTTAGCCATTAAATGAAACTCAACACTTAATCACACTTTAATCAGATAAAGATAGTGTGTGACTTATGACCCCATTTGTCTATATACAAAATATAAGCAGTGGGTAAAGTTACTCATGTCTGTATCTGTGGAAGTGTCTGTATCTGCATTCTAGTCTTTCTTCTATGCATATTGAATGAATACATGCCCGAATAATAGTGCTTATTTTTAAGTCTTAAAATTATAATTCAATTTTATTTTTCCTTTTGCATAACATTTGTTTCTACTTTCTCTAGAGTTAATATATAATTATAGGCATAATAATAAAAAGACATTATGTATTAAAATAATGTTTATGGAGCATAAAAACTTAGAAAATGCTTGCAATGTGTTAATGGAAGTAACCTGTTGCAAAGCTATATATCCATTCTGATTACAATTATTGTAAAAACAAACTAAAAAAATCCATAAACAGAAAATAGATCAGAAGGAAAATGCCCGAATGGTAGTAAAACTTATGGCTGTAAAAACGTGGCTGTACATGGCTAGCTGTGAGTTTCTCTTTTCACCATTTTTCTTTCTCTCTTATTCTTCTTTCTCGTCTCCTTCATTCTTGCCTTCTTCCTTTTTTCTCCTTCTGAAATGTTATTAACCTTATATTGACTTTATATTGTTTAAAACACCATTAAAGTCTGGAAAACCTTCAATAACATGTAGAATATTTTTTAAAGGAAATTCCCCTTTAACCAGAAAATTCTGCAGTCCATTCCTCCGATACTCAGGTTAATCAGAGGTGTAGAAGAAATTTTGTGAAATGTTTGCAAAGCAGGAAGCCATGTGAATGTTCCCTGCATAGAGTCCCATTTGGGAAGTTGCTCATGCATGTTCCAGGGTCTGTCACATGTAAACACCAATGCACTGTAGGTACACACACGTGGGCAATTATACACCACACACACACACACACAAACACACACACACACACACACACACACACACACACGCTCTCTTCCTTTAGTTTGAGACATTTAGACACCAAGTTGTCACCGGTGGAGAATTGCCCAGTAAGTGGACCCAGGATTTTTGTGTTGGCTCGGTCCTCAGCACTGTCCTCAGGTAGAAAGGCTGCCATCTCCCCTCACCGGTCTGCTTTATTCCCTGTTCCTTCCTGTGGCTTCACCCTTTATCCCTGTTTGGATCATGCTGCTCATCCCTTGGGCCAGAGCATTTTCTTTGTTCCCTGCATTTAGGGTCAAGGGAACGTGAAGGGAACACACTTGACCAGTGCGGGGGGCCTGGCCACCACCAGCCTGACCACTCCAGGTGCTGCTTCTGACACCACAAAGCTGGTGTCACTGCTTAACCCTAAAGCTGACTCCCCCAGCCTGGGTGGAAAAGTTCTGCAGGGAAAAGGCCCCAGCCTGAATTTATCACAAAAGCCACCTCTGAAAGAGCACTGGAACTGAACATTCTCCCTTCTGTCTACCAGCACTTTCTGGTCCTCCTGTGTTTGATCAACAGTGTTCTTTGATAGATAGTGGTTGAAGACCCCAACTTCCTTCTGAAAGATTCTTAACACCAGGTGGGTGCTCTCCAAGTCCAGACCCTTCCTTAATCATTTGGAAAAGTATCTTTTCAGAGCCATTGTTTCACCCCTTACAATTTCATCAGGATGTTTTATTTTTTTCCTATCACTAGTCAGTCTATATCCTGACTAGATATAATGAGAGGCATTGTATCACATTTGAGTGAGGAATTGGAGCTAGGCAGCCTAGATTTAATCCCCACTCTGCCAGCCATTGGCTATGTAAACTTGGTAAATTAAAAGTGCTCTGTGTTTCGGTTTCCTCAACTCTAACATGAGAACAAAGATAAGTCACTGTGGGGACCAAAGAAGTTGTTGATTAAAAGTGCTTAGAACAGTGCCCAGTACGTAGCATGTTCTCAATAAATGCTAACTACTCATCATTAGCATTACCAACACCATCATCTTTGTTACTGTCATTACCATCAACATCTTATCATCATAATCAAGAACATAACCATTATCATCATTATCATCATCATTGATATCATCACCACTGTCATTATCACCATGATCATCACCATCATTATCACCATGTCATCAACATCACATCACCATCATCACCACAAATATTATTGTCACCATTACCATCATCACCACCATCATCATAAACATCACTATCATCACCCTCATCACCAAGACCATTACCATTACCATCATCATCACCAACACCACCATCATTACCGTAATCATCGTCATAATCACATCATCATCACCACAGTGTCATCATCATAACATCACTGTCATTATCACCATCACTGCCATTATCACCATCATCACTATGGTTGTCACCATCATCATCATCACTGTATCATCATTTCGTTATTATCATCACAGTCATTACCACAGTGTCATCATCATAACATCACTGTCATCACCATCATCACCACGGTTGTCGCCATCATCATCATCACTGTATCATCACTATTTCATTAACATCATCACGATCATTACCGTAATCATCACCATAATTACATCATCATCATCACTACAGTGTCATCATCATAACATCACTGTCATTATCACCATCACTGCCATTATCACCATCATCACCATCACTGTGTCATCACTGTTTCATTATCATCATCACAGTCATTACCGTAATCATCACCATCCTCATCATCATCACTGTTATTACCATCATGCTGATGATAGTGCAGTTAAGAGTGTGGGCTCTGGGCCAGGCGTAGTGGCTCACACCTGTAATCCCAGCACTTTGTGAAACTGAGGAGGGCGGATCACTTGAGGTTGGAAGTTCAAGACCAGCCTGGCCAACATGGTGAAAACCTGTCTCTAGTAAAAATACAAAAATTAGGCAAGCACGGTGGTGGATGCCTATAATCCAAGCTACTCGAAAGGCTGAGGCAGGAGAATCACTTAAATCCAAGAGGCAGAGGTTTCAGTGAGCCAAGATCGCACCACTGCGCCCCAGCCTGGGCAACAGAGTGAGACTCCAAATCAAAACAAAAAAAAGTTTGGGCTCTGGACTCTGACAGATTGCGGTTTACATCCCAGTCTCACTATGTACTAGGTGTGCGGCCTTAGGCAAGTCATCTAATCTTGCCTCAATTTTTCCAGTAAAATAGCATGCAATGCCTTCTTGATGTGTTGTAATGATTAACCTAAATGATGGGCCTAATGTGCATGACACAGTACCGGATGCATGGTACGTGCTCAATAAATGTGTGCATATATATATAACATATATATGTCATATATATTTCCTTAACACACATATACGTATATATCTATATGTGTATAGACACATATATGTATATACACACATATATGCATATGTGTTTGTATGTCCATATGTATATATGTGTATACAGTGTGTTCTAATGAGTTTTTCTTGTCAAGCTTTAAGAATAATAATAATTCTTATTATAAGCCTCTGCTGTTATTACTTTTGAGACATTTGAAAATCTGTGGCCCCCTTTTCCTTCCTTATGGGTTCCCCCAGTGCTTGCTCAGGTGCTAGGCAGGGAAAGGAAAGCCAGTGCTGAGCTATTTGTCAGTGGACGCTGGCTTTGTGGCTCTGGGGACCAGCCTCCAGCAGAGGTGACAGGACCACATTAGCAGGTGCAGCTTCAGGGCTCACAGCTCAGAATCCCACTCGCAGCCACTGCGAGCCTCTCTGTGCCTTCACAGCACTTATCCTGCTCCCGGCATCCGAGCAGGTGCCTGGCATGCTGCCACCCTCTCGGGATATTTACGTTTGTCTCCTCAATTTTTTTCTGCTAAGAATTCTGGGAATATTCTCAAAAGCACAAAATACCACAACTTTTTCGAAAGCTAGTTGTTTTGTTTTTGCTGTGTGTCCGATACAAGTCACTTAACCAGTGTGGGCCACAGTTTCCTGCGGAGAGCCTGGGTATGTGGGTTGGATTCCCACCAGGGATCGTCACGCATTAAAAGTATGCATATTTATTGAGCATCTATTGTCTGCTGGCTGCTGTGCTCCCTGCGAAGGATGCGTAGATAAAGATAATTCTTGCCCAGAGGAAACTCGCATTTTAATGGGAGACATCACGTCAATAGACATTTATATATAGACCTGTTAAGTACAGAGGCAGGTGAAAAATAACAAGTGCGGAGATAAAATGAAAACGCATGATAGGCGTGCAGAGTATAGATAGGTCAGTGCTGCTGAAGCGTAAATTGTGACTCATTAATTCCTGCACTGAAGGAGTACCAGCCGGAATACCCGTTGTGTGCGGAGGACTCAGAGAGGTGGGAACTGGAGCTGGAGGTCCTTCCATGCTGCCTAGGGTCACTGCTTCGATTCTGGTCATGAGAAATAGCTGGGGGCAGGGTTGAAAAAAATTGAAATTCCAGACACCCTCCCTGGAGATTCAGATTAAGTAGGTGTAAGATTTGTTTCCGAGGATAAAACGAAGAAACTGAGGCAGGCACCAAAATAATCCAATGCAAGGGAATTTATTCAGGCTCCCAGGTGAGGTTCTGCTGTCCCTACAGGAGGGGCCAGAGAAGTCGCGCGGACTCCTCTTAGGCAGGAGGTTTTATAGGGAGTGAAACAGCTCGATTGGTTGTGGGAGAGCAAGACTGCTATTGGGTCAGTTACAAGCCTTGACCTAGGACTTGGCTTGTTGTTGGTTGGAATTACTAGCCTGCTATTGGTTGTTAAGACTCGACTGCTATTGGTTGTTAAGACTCAGCTGCTATTGGTTGTTAAGACTCAGCTGCTATTGGTTATTAAGAAGCTATGGTTGCAGCACCTTGTTTGCATACTGGGCT
>CAUYQU010094863.1:0-26816 GCA_963574635.1 Cheracebus regulus | reverse complement strand
TCATTGTTCAACACCCGCCTATGAGTGAGAACATGTGGTGTTTGATTTTCTGTTCTTGTGTCAGTTTGCTGAGAATGATGGTTTCCAGGTTCATCCATGAATGGGATTGCTGGGTCAAATGGAATTTCTATTTCTAGGTCCTTGAGGTATCGCCACACTGTCTTCTACAATGGTTGAACTAGTTTACACTCCCACCAACAGTGTAAAAGTGTTCCTATTTCTCCACATCCTCTCTAGCATCTGTTGTCTCTAGATTTTTTAATGATTGCCATTCTAACTGGTGTAAGATGGTATCTCAATGTAGTTTTGATTTGCATTTCTCTTATGACCAGTGATGATGAGCAAACACCGCATGTTCTCACTCATAGATGGGTGTTGAACAATGAGAACACATGGACACAGGGAGGGGAGCACTATATGCTGGGGTCTGTCAGGGGAGAAATGGGGAAGGGACAGCCGGGGGGTGGGGAGTTGGGGGGAGATAGCATGGGGAGAAGTGCCAGATATAGGTGATGGGGAGGAAGGCAGCACATCACACGGCCATGTGTGCACCTATGCAACAATCTTGCATGTTCTTCACATGTACCCCAAAACCTAAAATGCAATAAAAAAAAATAAGAAAAAAAGAAAACCATGTGACCATCTCAGTAGAAGCGGAAAAGCATTTGATAGAATTCAACAATGCTTTATGATAAAAGTACTCAACAAATTAGGCATAGAAGGGATAAACCTCAACATAAGGTCATGTATGACAGGCCTACAGCTAATTCACATTGAATAGAGGAAAAGCTGAACGGCTTTCCTCTGAAAATTGTGAAAAGACAAAGGTGCCCATGTTTATCACTCCTAACCAGCATAGTACTGGAAGTCCTAGACAGAGCAATGAAGCAGGAGAAAGAAAAAAAGGCATTCACATTAAAACATAGGAAGTTAAATTGTCCTTCCTTGCTGATGACATGATCTTATATACAGTAAAACCTAAAGACCTCACACACATACACACAAAAAAAATCCTCTTAATACTAATAAAATAATTGAGGAAAGTTGCAGGATAAAGAATCAATGAACAAAACCAGTAACATTTCTGTATACCAATAAAAACCAGCTGAAAAAGAAATCAAGACATCAATCCCTTTCACAATAGCTATGACAGAATATTTAGGAATGAGTTTAATCATATGAAGAGAGATTGGTTAATGGGTACAAACATACAATTAGATAGGGTGGTTTATTGTTGACATAGTTAATAGAAATATATTGTGTTGGGAACATTTCAAATAGTTTCTTTTTGAATATATTTTCTTTTGAAATATGCATTTCAAAATACCTAAAAGAATATATTTGAAATGTTCCCAACACAATGAAGTGATAAATGTTTAAGGTGATGGATTTTTAAACATCATATGCACATATCAAAATATCACATACATCCCATAAATGTGTGAAAATACTGTGTGTCAATAAAAATGAGTAAAAGAAAAGTAAATAAACTGAGAATCAGAGACTTGCGGGACATCTCCAGTGGTCTGAGTTACATATCATGGAGCCCCAGGAGGAGAATAAGAATGGAAAGAATAGGAGTGAACATAAAGCAAGATGGACACAAAGACAAGTCTGTAGGCATATCACAGTCAAACCGTTGAAAACCAAGGAGAAAGAGAATGTTCAGGAAGCAGCCAGATGATAAAAAGACATGTCAGGAACAATGATACAAACAAATATTTATTCAAAATTGTATATCCAGAGAAAAACATCCTTCAAAAATGATGAGATATAGACCCTTTTTTAAAAAATAAATTCAAGTTGAGAGAAAATGTCGCTGGTAGACGTACACTATAAGAAATTCTAAAACATGCTCTTCAAGCTGGAAGGGCATGACAGCACATGGAAACTTGGATACAGAGAAAGAAGTGAAGAGAGCTATGAAAGGCGAATATGTGGGTATGTATATAAAATACCCACTGTTTCTTTTCTGAGTTTTCTCTCAGATAAATAATACTTTAAAGGACAAGATGATGAACCAGTAAAGTGGACTTGATAATGTAGAAGGAAGAGATACAGCAAAAATAGAAAAAAGGACACAGTAAGCTAAATTACTTTGTTCTGTTTTGAGGTTTTTATGTTTGTAAAGTGAGGTATGGGAAGATTGATGTGTCAATGTGAAGCTTAAAGTGATGCAATATTGACTCTGAAGAAACATTTTTATATTAAGAATGCATATTGTGATCCCTACAGCCAATGAGATACTAAAAGAAGATCATGGAAAAAAAAATGATTAACCCTCTAAAAAGAAGAATTTGTTCAACAGACCAGAAAAATTCCAGGGGAACCAAAAGACCAAAAGCAATATGTAATTAAGCCCAGCAGTATGAGAATCACATTAAATATAAATGGACTACATTTCAATTAAAAGATAGAAGTTGTCAGACTGGATTTTTTAAAAAGCAATATCCAACTCTATTGTGTATATAGAAAATATATTTTAAATATGTAGATACACATAGGTGGGAATTAGAAGAGTGGAGAGCATGTATTTTATAAACAGTAACCATAAAAATGTGGCTCTATTAATATTTGATGAGTAGTCTTCAAGATAAGCAATATACAAAATAAGCAATGTTTCAAAGAGGAACATTTTATTATGATTTAAGAATCAGTTCAAGAAAGCATAATAATTATAAATTATTATGTAAATTATTAACCATGCACTTAAAATGGTAAATAATTGTAAATTACCTTATAGCAGAGCTTCCAAATACAAACCAAAAACTGCCAGAGACAGGAAAAATACAGAGAAATCCACAATCAAAATGGGAGATTTTAATATTTTATGCTTAGTGTTGAGAGGACAAATAGACAAACACATTAGTAAAGATGAGAAGAATAACACTACTTTATGAACCAACTGGGCTCTCACTGGCATTAAAGAGTACTGGATCCAAAGTCTGCAGAATGCACTTTCTTTTCAACTGAACATGGGACATTCAACAAGATAGATCACAGGCTGGGCTATGATCACCTCCTTAGGACTACAAAGGTTTATACATAACTCAAATATCTGGCAGTTGTTGAATTCTTTCAAAAAAATAATATGTACACTTCACAAACTCTTTCAGAAAATAGAGGATGATGAAATGAGTCCCAGATAATTGTGGGAATCTGGGATAACACTGATACCAGTGTTTCTACTGAGATTGAGAGTGAAAAACATTAGACAGGCTGGGCACAGTGGCTCACACCTGTAGTTCCAGCATTTTAGGAGGCAGAGGAGGGCAGGTCATTTGAGGCCAGGAGTTGGAGATCAGCCTGACCAACATGGTGAAACCCATCTCTACCTTAAAAAAAAATGAAAAAGCTAGGCATGGTGGTGAACACGACTGTAATCTCAGCTACTCAGGAGGCTGGAGCAGGATGACTGAACCCAGGAAGCAGGGCTGCAGTGAGCCAAGATCACACCATTGCTCACAGGCTGTACAACAGAATGAGACCCTGTCTCAAAAAAAAAAAAAAAAGTTACAGCCCAATAGCTCCCATGAATGTAGATACAGAAATTCTCCAACAACATACTAACAAAAGAAGGATCACGTATCATGAAAAAAAAAAAAAAAAAAAAAGAAAGAAAGGTTTATTCTGGGAATGCAAGCTTCCTACAACATTGAAAACCCAAATCTAGATGACAGCATGGCAAGGTTATTTATAATATCCTCAAGCAAGAAACAATTCAGATCTCTTTCAACAGGTGAATGGATAAATAAATGTTGGTATATGCAAGTAACAGAATGCTATTCATTGATAAAAATGAATAATCTGCTGACACACACGTTAACATGGATGGATCTCAGGCTTTATGCTGAGAGAGGACAGGTTTACACACAGTGATATTGCGTCATGCTAGTAAGATCAAGTTCTGAAGCCGCACAGCTAGTCTATGACAGCAGAAACCAGCTCAGTGAACACCTTGGGCTGGAGGGAATGCCTGCAAACAGGCACAGAGGAAGTATCAGGGGGGTAGGTGTGTGGATGAGGTAGAAATTCTGTTTCATAATTTGGATTCAGGCTGCGTGGGCTATATACACTTGAGAAAACTCATCAAACTGTGCACTTACACTCTGCAAATGTTACTGTATGCCATTTATGCCTCAATATAGTTTAGCTACAAATAAAAATGTGCAAAGCTTTTCAGTCACTCACTGTAGAAAACACAGCAACACCTAAAAAGTTGCCTTCAAACCTATTTAAACATACAGTATTAAAACACCAAGTTACAGGGATGCCCCCCTTTTTTATTTTTATTTTTTGAGGCGTCTCACTCTGTCGCCCAGGCTGGAGTGCAGTGATGTGATCTTGGCTCACTGCAACCTCCGCCTCCCAGGTTCCAGTGATTCTCCTGCCTCAGCCTCCCAAGTAGCTGGGGCTACAGGTGCCATGCTACCACACCCAGCTATTTTTTTTTTTTTTTTTTTAAGACGGAGCATTGCTGTGTCACCAGGCTGGAGTGCAATGGCGCAATCGCAGCTCAGTGCAACCTCCACCTCCCGGGTTCAAGTGATTCTCCTGCCTCAGCCTCCCAAGTAGCTAGGGCTACAGATGCGTGACCACACCCTGCTAATTTTTTGTATTTTAGTAGAGACAGGGTTTCGCTGTGTTAGCCAGGATGGTCTTGACTCCTGACCTTGTGATCCGCCCGCCTTGGCCTCACAGTGCTGGGATTACAGGTGTGAGCCGGTAATGTGATGCCCCTCTTACCTACAGTTTTGCTTTCCCCAGTTTCAATTATCCACAGTCAACCACATTCCGAAATATCACATGAAGAATTCCAGAAATAAACAATCATAAGTTTTAAATTGTGCACATTCTGAGTAGCTGATGAAAACTTGTGCACACACTGCTCCGCCCCTTATCACAAGGAGGAGGACTAGTGCAGTAAATAAGATGTTTATAGAGAGACCACATGCTCACCACGCTCTTTACAGAAGAGCGATATAATTCCTCTATCATATTAGCAGTTACTGCTGATTTCTTGCTGGGCCTAATCTATACATTAAACTTTATTATAAGTATGTGTGTATGGGGAAAGCATGTATGTATCTATATGGTTTGATACTGTCACAGGTTTCAGCCATTCACTGAGAGTCCTTTCTATATTCAAGAAATGGTTATTATTAAAGCAGAAAGGCTCCTGAGAGCAAAGATTTATCTTCAGATTCCACTTTTTTAAATCTATGATCTAAAATATTATTTTCTTGTATGTATTTAAAAGTTACTATGTGCCATATGATCTTAACTAAGTTTTAAAAACCAAATAGAAAAGGATCATGAGAAATACACAAAATGGGTAATAAGGATTTTTTTAAACCTTTTTATATTTCCCACCTTTTCTAGAATGTGGTTGTAGTTCTGTGATAATCAGTGAATATAGACTTAAGCGTGTGCTCCTAACACGACTTTGGGTCTATACCTATATGCCTTGAGGCAAAAACGCTGGGATGATACGCAGTTTACACTAAACTGGGAACTTGTAAGTGGTTAAAATATTTCAAGGCTTTGCTTTCATCTACTTCTATTCATTCTAGTAGCTTTATAAAGAGTATGCTAAAAGTACTCAATTTTACTTGTGTTTTCAAAACGGATCCATCCAGGCATAGGGACCTCTAGAGACCCACCTCTGTCCAGAAGGTTTATCTTGTGAGTGTGGCAGATCCCAGGACAAGGTCACTTTTTGTTGGCTCGAAAGAACCAGAGCTGGGAGAAGGCAGAGCAGGGAGCTCAGGCTCGCATGTCTGAGATGAAGACTGTCTTTAAAACTTCTAAAATAACCCCATGAGTTCTTTCTTGGGGACTGCAGCAATTTGAATACGGTGTGCTTTAGAAAGAGCACCTGCCCAGTGACCTGAAGCCGCCGCTTGCTTTGAGTCTCTGAACCTGATGGCCTCCATCTCCATCCAGCTCTCATGAACATCCCCTCCGCCTCCCCGTCGCCTTCTGCTCTTTGAAACACCTGTGGCTGGCATCTTTGGTTCCAATCCTCTCTTCTAATTCTTGCATACATTCAACATATTGGGAGATATTTTTCTCTAATTTTTTGATTGACAATCTTATAATAATTGTGGCATTTCATAGTAAATACCCTGTGAGTTGGTTGCTCAGTCATATATAAATGCTACAGGACGGGCTTTTGCGGTCAGTTCTTTGGCAACTTTTGACTTCATTGTAAATTAAATAGAGGAAAACATGTCCTCATCTAAAATTGGTTTCCACTGCCATGGATAAATGTAGATGGCTTTTGCAACCCTGAAGATGCTGAGCTCTGCATTCCTGTCATAAGCAGCAAGATGACAAAAAAGCTGTAGGGTTTGTGGTCAGCTGGTGGGGACATGCCTCATTATAACTTCAAGCTATTGAGTTGACGTAAGATTTGGGACCAAGGTGAGAATCACGAAGCTCTGCTTTCTACAGGACATGAACTCCCTCAGAGTGGGGTTTGCTCAGATGAGTGGCACCTACCTGAGGCCTTGAGCCAGCTTTGGAGATTCCTGTGTGGGAGGTAGGCACAGGACCAGAAGGCCAGCCTGGGTATCCTGCACATGATGTTCTCCTAAGGAGAGGAAGCTGGAGGCGTTTCCTCCAATGTCAGTGCCCAGCTGGACAGCAGAGAGCAAACAGCTGGGTGTGTTGGGCGGCTGGAGAGGAAGGAGCTACAGAGGCGTAACCCTGGCATGTCCCTTCTCCTTGACCCTCAGTAGGTGGGAGCATTTGACCTGCTGACCTAAGCATTAGCTCACAGAGACCTGGCTTCTCCCCTAACTACTAGATTATGGAAAATATTTTCTCCAGATTGTGCAAAATACTTTTCCAGAGGAAAGTACATTCAATAGGACATGAATTTCAGGGTTTATCAGTGGCGTCTGAGTGAAGGGGGAAGGAGGAAAAGCGTCCTATGAAAGTCCACAGTCTGGATGCAAAGCTGCGCCAGTGAGC
This sequence comes from Cheracebus regulus, assembly GCA_963574635.1. Classification (NCBI taxonomy): domain Eukaryota; kingdom Metazoa; phylum Chordata; class Mammalia; order Primates; family Pitheciidae; genus Cheracebus; species Cheracebus regulus. The sequence goes on along the minus strand of CAUYQU010094863.1, from coordinate 19,838 downwards.
TCTGCAAGCAGCCTGATTTTAGAAAGAAAAAGTGGGTTTTCTTAGTGGGGAGTTGCTTTTGACCCTACACCTTTGAAAGGTAATCTTCAACTGATTTTATGAAAGGATCCATACTATTTTTAAAAAATATTCTGCATTGTGTAGTAGAATCCCCAATGCAATTTTAAGTGGTGGTTTTGCAGTATGATTCTAGTGTCTCTGAAAAATAGCACACTGCCGCAAACTTTGAATCAGCAACAAGGAGCACAGAGTATGTGGCAACACACACAGCACCATGATAGGATGAACTGCTACAGCACAGATGTAGTATTGTGCATGCAAATACCACAGTTAAAATTAATAGTGATAACTAAAAGCATGCCGCAGTATGCAGTCATCTGTGATGAATTCTTACACAGGTTGCAGCATTCTATGTAGACAGGTGCCATTTCAGCAGAGCCAATGTGAAAGGCATAGCAGGGGATCCGAAGGCATTGCAGTGCTGTTCTCCTGCATGCACAGAGGCGAACCTCTTACCAGATGTCAGAGTGTAACAGAAAAGGGTAACAGTGAATGAATATCTGTAAAATTCAGCTCAGACTTCAGATGTTCCAATATTGCCACTTTTGCCATTGAGCTATTGGCCGTGGAATTAATAAACATAGAGAAGCAATGCTAGGCTGATAACACAAACCCAGCCTCTGGCTGTGTGAGTTTTTGTTCTACTTTCTGACACGTCTGTAGATGGCGACGCCGCCTCTTCTGTGTGACGCTCCGACCCTCCCCAGTGTCCGTTCCCCCATCCCACCTGCACTGGGTGAGAGGCCCTTCGTCTAAAATCCTAGGACAGGGGTGCAAAGATGATGTGAGGTGGAGGAGAATGAGGAAGGGGCTTATTTATTAGCAAAGATGAAAAATAAATCAGCATCCTCTTTATTAAGTGTGAGCGGTGTGCAGAGTCTTACAGAAACCTCCTCCACATGGAAGGGAAGCCTACAAGTTTCAGGGATCTCCAGCAAAGCCCTGGGGAGCGGCCCCCGTCTCCTGTCACTGCAAACCAACCATTGGCAGTTCAGCTGCACAGAATGCTTAGGGACATTACTTTTTGGTAGATAAGGGTAACCGCAGAGGAGACTTGAGGTGGACAGGGTTTGCTCTCTAATTGTGGATTAACCAATGTATAACGAATGCTGTTATATGAAGTCTCAAAGAACATCCTAATACATTGTGGACCTTCAGCAGCTTAATACTCATGAACAAGCAAGGAGGAAAGACACTCATGCCACCCTGGAGCCTCTGAAAGCCCAGGTCTGTTTTCTCATGGCATCGCTGCTTACAGAAAATCCTGCAGACAGATGCTAAGATTCTAGGTGAGACCGTCCCTGGACGCTAGGGTCCACAGAGCCTGGGGCTCAGGCTTGGTGTTTCTGGTGGCCACTGAAGCAAACTGAAACAGCAGAAATGTCTCGTGAGTGTGGGGCCTGTGTGTGAGTGCAGCTAACACCTGTGAGTATGGGACACACCCTTGGGTGTGGGTGACCCCTGTAAGTGTGGGGCACACCCATGAGTGCAGGTCACACCTATGAGGGGCATACCCTTGAGTGCGGGTGACCCCTGTGAGTGTGGGGCACACCCATGAGTGTGGGTGACCCCTGTGAGTGTGGGGCACACCTGTGAGGTGCATCCATGCCGGTGGCCGGGGCAGTGGCACCTGGTTCATTCATAGCGAGCTGGGCTCTGAGGTCAAGATGGCTTGGGCAGCTCAGGCTCCCCTTTGAGCACGTGGAATGGGATACGGCACCACCTTCTGACCCGGTTCGTTGTTGGAGGCTCGCGGGGCCCCTGTGTGGTGCTGTGGTGGTTGCGTGGCTCCTTCCCCTTCTCAGACCAGCTCCCTCTCGAGAGCTGCAGACCCGCTGAGGCCTCCCCACTTTTTCATCTGGGCCCAGCTCTGACCACTGACAGAGGGTCATTGCCACCCATCATAAGGCAGACCCATGACCTGGACGCCGCTGGGATGTTAGCAGCCATTCTATCATGTGTCTCTCGACTGAAACTGGCTGACCGGACGTTTCAGGTTGGTTCTGGTTTTATGTCTTTCTCCTGGTCTCTGTGCACTGAGCCCAGTGCTGTGCCCACAACTTTCCCTCCAGATTTAGGCCTCTCCTCTCCTTCTCCTTCCCTTCAGCTTCCTCTCTTTGGTGCAATAGGCAGTTAGAAAATAGACAATCTTGCATAATCTGCACATGTACCCCAGAACCTAAAGTACAATTAAAAAAAAAAAGAAGAAGAAAATGTGATACATACACACCATGGAATACTATGCAGCCATAAAAAAGGATGAGTTCATGTTCTTTGCAGGGAGAGACATGGATGAAGCTGGAAACCACCATCCTCAGCAAACTAACCCAGGAACAGAAAACCAAACACCAAATGTTCTCACCAATACGTGGGAGTCGAACAATGAGAACACATGGACACAGAGGGGAACATCACACATGGGGGCTTATCAGGGGTTGGGGGGCTAGGGGAGGGAGAGCATTAGGAGAAATACCTAATGTAGATGATGGATTGATGGATGCAGCAAACTGCCATGGTACGTGTATACCTATGTAACAAACCTGCACGTTCTGCTCATGTACCCCAGAACTTAAAAAGTATGATAATAATAAAAAAAGGGAACAGGTTTTGGGTAATTGCACAAATTAAATATAAAATAGGATATAGTTATAAAAAATAAATAGCTCTCCATTCCTTTCAGGCTGCTTAATTCTTTGGCATAAATTTATCAGAAGGATGTCATACATGTGTACTCATTTTTAGCTACATCTAAAGCTGAATTAATAAAAACTTAAAAAAAAAAAAGAAACTAGAGGGAGAAAATTTCTTAAATCCAGGTAGAAGCGCACTCACTTCTTCCGAATCTTTGAGAAACGATCTCGCTTGCTTTTCACTGGCTGAACATGTTGGGCCGGAGCGCAGCATTCAGGTGCTTGCACACGTCTCTCCCTGCACGCGGCCTCCCCTGCCTCTGTGACGCTTCGTTCTCCTTTCTTCTGCACAGGCTCCGTCGTCGCCGTCCTCGCCCATAGCTAAGGACCCGAGGTACGAGAAGCACTGGCTGGACGCTTTGTCCGTGCCACTTTCCATGGCTCGCATCTCAAGGTACAAAGCCGGAACGGAAAAGTTCAGGTGTGTGACCATTGTCTGAGTCGGGAAAATGTGATGAACCCGGGCACTTCTGCCAGTTCCCACAGGCCATTGACTACTCCAGAGCGCCTGGCTGTGACATTAGGAAGTGCGCCTGCTGTTTCTGGTAGAGTCAGCGTTTGGAAAAAACAAGTTAAAGGTCAAAAGAAAATGAGAAGTCAGCTATCAGAACAGTGAATTTATCACTAGGAGTAGTTCTATCTAAGGCAAGGTGGCATAGCTACTTCTCATGAAACAGTCATTAGGAAGAGAAATCCTATTTTTAGTTTTAAATGGTAACAGAATTAGACTGGAAATAAAGACTGCTTCTTGTCCAAGTCACAGATGATTCTAGAAATGACATTTAAACTCCACGGGCCTCTTTTTCTTCAGTAATAAAATGAGAGGGTTAGACCGGCACCTGTGTTAAATAAATGCTAACTAGTTTGTGAGCTTAGTTAATTAAATAATTTCAAGGATGTAACTTTTCAAAGATAAAAAGATTAATGTTTCCATAGCTTTTTGAGTAGAAAAACATATGCTTAGCTAATTGTGCTATTTAATCACTGTGGAAAGGCCCAGAAGTAATGAGTTGGTGAATTTGCTCTTTTCATTCTTAAGACAGATGTGTAGAAGTAGCAAACCTTCTGTCAGCAAAGGAAAAGTGCCTTTAAAAAAAAATTGAGTACTCTACTTCTTAAAGTGTGTGTGATCTGTATGGATGTGTGTGGCTATAGTGTGTGGTGGGCAGACAGTACAACCTGAAATTCCCCTTACTGGTCCTTAAATGGAAGGAAAAGTCTAGGAAACACTGCTTTTCATGAAGGGTCATACCTAAGATTTTCTGTGTTAATTGGTATTAGTTGTACAGCCTCTCACAAAGGATGTTCACGTCTGGGGAAGAATGTTTATGATCCCGTTGCAGGAACAGGGACAGTAAGCTGATGTTCAGATTTGTGCCCATCTTTGGTAAAGGGAGACAAACTTAGTAAAAGATACGTGTCTTGCTAGAGGAGTGGAAAGACAGGTAGACAGATACATAAGGGTGGATAGAAAGGGCAATGATAGATAAAGTAGACGGATGGATGGATGGATGGATAGGTAGGTAGGTAGGTAGGTAGGTAGATAGATAGATAGATAGATAGATAGATAGATAGATAGATTATGTTCTGCATAATAATGTTTTGGTCAGGGACAGACCACATATACCATGGTGGTCCCATTAGATTGTAATGGAGTGGAAAAATTCCTATTGCCTGGTGACGTCCGCCATCATAACCTCACAGTGGAAGGTGTGACTCACGTGTCTGTGGTGATGATGACATGAACAAAACTACTGCACTGCCAGTCAGATGAAAGGACACAGTAGAGTCCTGGAGCTTGACATTCACTCACTCTTCACTCATGGATTCACCCAGAACAACTTCCAGTCCTGAAGGCTCTATTCATGGGGAGTGGCCTGCATAGGTGTGTCATGTTTTAACTTTTATACCATATGTTTACTTTCACTTCTCTATGTTTAGATGTGCTTAGATACACAAATACGATTGTGTTATAGTTGTGTAAGTATTCAGCACAGTCACATGTTGTACAGGTTTGTAGCCTCGGAGTAAGAGGCTACGCCATGTGCCTAGGCGTGCGGTAGCCTGTATCATCTAGGTTTCTGTCAGTGCACCCTGCAATGTAAACACAATGACAAAATCACCTAATGACATATCTCTCAGAATGTATCTCATCATTAAATGACATATCACTGTGGATATATTGATGAATTATTGGAGTGATAGAGGGGCTGAAATATAGATAGATTACAGAGATATAGATAGATGGATAGGTAAATAGCCATTTGTAAAACATAGCAAAATGTTTTAATAGTTGCTACGTCACTGTGAATTCCTTTTAGAATGTATACATGTGGCTTTCTTGCAACATGTTTCTTTGATATGGGATTAGTTAATTTGGGAACCAAGTAGAGATCTGGGCATGTATCTCTCTTGACAAAGAAGGAAAAAGTGCACAATATGACATTTGTCTATTAACGTATTTGAATTAAATGGGTTTTTAGAAAAATCGAGCCGCTGGATTTCATCAAATACTTTCTAGCCCATCTGCCATTGAATGTGATGAAGACTGACCATTCTAGCTTTGGTGTAAGGATGAATTCAGGTCATAAGATGAAATGTCTCCACTCTGAGGACAGGACAGCATCTCTAGTTATATCTGTCCATTTTCATACTGCTATGAAGACATACCCGAGACTGGGTGAGGCTTCACAATCACTGTGGAAGGCAAAGGAGGGGCAAAGGCACATCTTACGTGGCAGTCAGGGAAGAGCAGGTCAGGGGAACTGCCCTTTATAAAACCATCAGATCTTGTGAGACTTACTCAGTATCACAAGAACAGCATGGGGAAAAACCCACCCCCACGATTCAGTTACCTCCCACCAGGGCCCTCCCATGGCACGTGGGGGTTATGGGAGCTACAATTCAAGATGAGATTTGGGCAGGGACACAGTCCAACCATATCACAAGTAATTCTCAATTAAATATGGACTTGCCCAACCACTTTTAGCAGCTTGAGAACATGGAGAAACATGTGTTATTCTTGGTTACAAAATATTGTGACCCACTAAGCTGCTCATACCACAATCATTGGGATAAATACACGCCATCCAGGAAGATAAAATGGAACCCAAGAAGTCAGCTGCCTGTGTGAGCCTCAGATTCTTTTTCTGTTATAAAAGCTATCCCCACCCAAACCTCATGTAGAAATGGATTCCCCAGTGTTGGAAGTGAGGTCTGCTAGGAGGTGATTAGATCATGGAATGGATTCTCGTGAATGGGTTAGCAAAATTCCCCTGGTGCTGTGCTTCTGAGAGTGAGTGGGTTCTCCTGAGATCTGGTCATTTAAACCTGTGGGGCACTTCCCCACTCTCTCTCTCTCTTCCTTCTGCTTTTACCATGTAAGGTGTCTCGCCCACCCTCTGCCTTCCATCATGATTGGAAGTTTCCTGAGGCTTCCATAGATGCAGAAGCCGCCATGCTTCCCGTGTAGCCAGCAGAACGGTGAACCAGTTAAGCTTCTTTTCTTTATAATTACCCAGTCTCAGGTACTTCTTTATAGCAGTATAAGAACAGACCAATACACACTGTAACAGCAACCCGAAAGGTTTATAATTTTTCATAAGACAATAATATGTTGTTTTATAAAGGCAAATATATCTTACTAGCTTTGCTGATTTTTTTTTTATGATTTTAAGCAAGACAGTATGGGCAGGAAAGGGCAAATCATAAAATGCATAAGGGCTGAAGCTATGAATTTTATAAAACCTGTTTGTTCTGAAACATAATTGTGTTAAAGTCCCATTTAGAGACTGAGATGCTGTTCTTAGTTCCATCTTACCTGTAAGCTCCCCAGGTCACATTTTAAAATAGATGAAAAAGAGAAGAGACTTGAGTGTGTTGATGGACGGGTGGAATTCTAAAATTCTTGTCTGTCTTCTCCTGAGGGTTCCTTAGTCTGGGGAGGGTAGGGAACAAGTTTAGAAACTGTCAATTCTAAACAAACAGGTTTTGGAATCTTAAAACAAAAGTTGTAAGCTGTAGCCCAGGAGGAATCTTCAGATATCCTATAATGGAAACATAAATAGGATGAAGAGTTTGGAAGCCAGCATCCTGTGTGTCCCCTCTGACTCTGTCCTTGTCCAGGTGTGGGACTTCAATTTATAACCAGCACCTTCTGGGTTCCTTCTAAAAATGGACAGATAATAATATATATAACTAAAGTACCATGTTATGTTTTAATACATGTTTCCATTTTGGAATAATTAAATCAAGCTAATTAGCATATCAGTCACATCACGTCTTTAGCATTTTTGTAGTGAGAATATTTAAAATCTACTCTTTTAGCAATTTTGAAATATACAATACAGTAATACTCTATTAACATCATTGATCAATCCTCAGAAACTGCGATTTGGAGTGAAACGATGTATAAGGAAACCAATATTCCCATAGGCTGATAGCTATAAGTAAGAGTTAGATTCCTCTAGCATACTTTTGGTCACAAAACATCACCAAACTTCTAAATAATGACCAAAACACTTCAAATATTAAACATTGAAATAAATGTGAGCTATGCATACATTTAATGAAGATTAATTAAAAAAACAAGTAAGACTCTTAGTTGCCAAGTTATTTCATTCAGGGTTGGGGAGACAAGTCTGTGCAGGAAGCTCAGGGCTCAAGGTGGGCACCAGACCTGGGATGGATGCCGTCTCAATGCAGGACGGCTCACACACACCCACATCACTCAGCCTGGGGCCATGTGGACACAGCAGTTAACCTTCTCTGCACATCTTCATGAGGAGGAAACCAGAATGCTTAAAAAACCCCATGCAGACACACAGCAAACATGCAAAACTCATAAAAATACTATTGTTTCTTCTGTCACCTGTGCTTTTGGATCGTAGTCAAGAAATTATTAACCAAATCAAAGTCATGAAGCTTTTCCTCTATATTTTCTTTTAGTAGTTTCATAGTTTCAGGTCTTACATTTAAGTCCTTAATCCATTTTGAGTTTATTTTTGTATATGATGTGAGATAAGGGTCTAGTTTCATTCTTCCACATGTGGATATTCAGTTCTCTGAACACCATATCTGGAAGAGACTGTCATTTCCCACAAAGTATTCTTGGCACTTTTATTGAAATCAATTGACCTTAGATCTATGAGTTTATTTCTGGCTTTGTATTCTATTCCATTGGTCAGTATATCTGTGTTTATGCTTGTACCTTGCTGTTTTGATTATTATAGCTTCGTAATATTGTTTGAAATCACGTAATGTGATGCCTGCATCTTTGCTTTTTATGCTCAAGATAGGTTGGCTATTCAGAATCTTTTATGGTTCCATATACATTTTAGGATTGTATTTTCTTTTTCTGTGAAAAATATCGTTAAGATTTGATAGAGACTTCATAGAATTTGTGTATCATTTTAAGTAGTATGGTATCTTAATAACATTAACTCTTCCAATCCATGAATGCAGAATATCTTTCCATTTTTTGTGTGTCATCTACAATTTTCTTTATCAATGCTATTATTTTTCATTGTACACATCTTTCATCTCTTTCATTAAATTTACTCCTAGGTATTTTATATTTTTATGCTATTGTAAATGGGATTGTTTTCTTAATTAATTTCTCTTTTGTATAGTTAATTGTTAGTGTACAGAATACTACTGATTTCTGAATGTTGTTTCATATCCTGCAAACTTTCTAAATCCCTTTATTAGGTCTAACAGGTTTTTTTTTTTTTGAGTCTTTAGCATTTTCTATATATAAGCCTCTGTCATCAGCAGAGACAATTTCACTTCTTTTTTTTCTCCTATTTGGATGCCTTTTATTTCTTTTTCCTAATTGTTCTTGCTAGCACTTTTAGTGCTGTGTTGAATAGAAGTGGTGAGAGTGTACATCTTTATCTTGTCACTCTCTCCCTCAAGTCAGCAGCAGGTGACAGGTAATCCCATGAGCCTCGGATCTATGACTTCCTTCACTCTGACCACTAGATCCAGACGTAAAGGGCCATGTGTTCAGATTGCACCCCTGCATAAAGCTCCCTAACTCAAGGTTAACTGAGTTGAGAAGCTGATTACATTTGCAGAATCCCTTCACAGAAAGAGTTCTGTGGTGAATTTTCTGGAGTTGGTTCATCCTGAGAGCACAGCACTCAATGCTCTGAGCTTGTGCATCCCACACACAGGGGCTTCTTGCCTGGGCTTTCAGGGAGACGGCGTCCTGGCGGCTGTAGCACCTCAGTAAAGGGGGCTTGCTATGGTATTTGGACTGTGTTGGGTGGTTCTAGGAAGGGCCAGGAGATCAGCGTGTATGCTGCACTGGTGTCGTCAGAGTGTGGGCTGCGTGGGCAGCATCTGGCTTAATTTCCATCTAGGAGCATGAGACAGGAGGTGGCGGGAGCCAGGCCAGGCTTGTGGGGGCAACGGCTCCTCCCTAAGCCCAGCAGCCTGCCAGAGACCCGTGGAGGCTTTGTGGCTGGACAACATCGCGTGTGTCCCCTGATCCTGCCCGTCTTGTTCCCTCCTGTCTCTGGAAAGCCCCAGGCTGAGGTTGATGATGAGTGGGTCTCTGTGTTTTTCAGAGGAACCTCACAGCCCTGCTGGTCACTAGCGGGTGACAGGGATGCTATTTTCTTTCTCAATTCACCATCTTTACATTTTCTGAAAACTTTCTTATCATGATAGTAGGTTAGAATGTTCATGTTGACGGAAAGAGAATAATCCCATTGTACTTATATCTTTACAAATTACCAGTTCTGTGGCAAGTGTCCTACTCTGCAATAAGACCTGGATGTCTCTAAGTCTTCTTAGTAGCCAGTGCTGCCTTCAGCACCTGGCAGTCCCAGTGGGGGTGTCTTCTGTGGTGCCCAGCCCCGGGCTGCCCCCTCCACGGGCACATAGGTGAATCAGGGTGTACTGTGAGGCTCCCATGGACCCCCTGCTGAGCAGATGAATGACTGTTTACTGTAGCTTTCCTGAGTGTGCTCTGATAGAGAACAAGGCTGCTGATTGATGGATGCACTGACGCCCTCCGCATCCAACAGATGTGCGGAGCAGCTCTGAGTCACCTTCTCTGGGTGGAACTGCATCTGTGCTTTCTTTCCTGGGAACTCAGAATAACTTTTGAGAAATCATTGATCAGCGCTATTCATTCTACATCTGAGTCATTCTCCGGCTCACTTCTCCAGGCTCCATTATGCTTTCTCTTGGGGAGGGGTCCCCACCATACTGTGTGACACTGCTTCTGAGATTCCCTGGGTGTTCCTCTGTCTCTGTGTCTGTCTCTGTCTCTCTGTTTTGTCTGTCTCTGTCCCTCTCTCTCTCTATCTCTGTCTCTGTCCCTCTGTCTCTGTTTTTGTCTCTCTCTGTCTCTTTGTCTCTTCTTTCTGTCTCTCTCTATCTCTAACTCTATCTCTGTCTCTGTCTCTGTCTTTCTGTCTGTTTTTCTCCGTCTGCAGCCTCTCAGTCACATATCTTTTCTTTTCATCTCCGAGGGTTATTCATTTTTCTCATTCTAACTGTAAGGGATTAGTGTCCTGTCTAGGAAAAGATACTGCAAAGTCTCTGCTTTTAGACATTAAGATCTTTACTTTGTATCTGAGCAAGATAAATTCATAACAATTTGTCCGCTTTAAACATTAATTTTTCTTTCCTTTGTGTGTGGAGATGTAATAGGCTCTCAGGGTTTGTGATGAAAATGAACAGGAAAAGCTTTTTAAGCCTAGGAGCTGAAAGGCTGGAGGTGCTGGATGGCTGGAGGTGCTGGATGGCTGGAGGAGCTGAATGGCTGGAGGAGCTGGATGGCTGGAGGTGCTGGATGGCTGGAGGAGCTGAGTGGCTGGAGGAGCTGAGTGGCTGGAGGAGCTGAATGGCTGGAGGAGCTGAGTGGCTGGAGGAGCTGGATGGCTGGAGGAGCTGGATAGCTGGAGGTGCTGGATGGCTGGAGGAACTGAGTGGCTGGAGGTGCTGGATGGCTGGAGGAGCTGGATGGCTGGAGGTGCTGGATGGCTGGAGGAGCTGGATGGCTGGAGGTGCTGGATGGCTGGAGGAGCTGAATGGCTGGAGGAGCTGAGTGGCTGGAGGAGCTGGATGGCTGGAGGTGCTGGATGGCTGGAGGAGCTGAGTGGCTGGAGGAGCTGGATGGCTGGAGGAGCTGGATGGCTGGAGGAGCTGAAAGGCTGGAGGTGCTGAAAGGCTGGAGGTGCTGAGTGGCTGGAGAAGCTCGGTTGCTGTAGATGAACACAAAGCAGTGATGGAGGGCATTTCCCTGGCCTGCCTGCTGCCCAGGTGCTGATCCTATGTCTCTGCCAACTGCATCTGATTCCTCAGTGCGTCCTGGGATCCCTCTGCTCCCAGTCCCACACCCACAGCTGTGGCCAGAGTCATTTTACCTTGACCCTCTCACCTGGATTTCCCACCACCCTCACCATTACAACTAAACATGAACCAAAGTCACTGAGTTTTCCTGCTTCTGAAAAGGAAGAACTATCAGTGACATCATTCGCATTGGGCCAAACTAATCTCCAAGCAGGGAGGAGCCAGGAGTGTCTGGTGGAAAGAGTGGATGGAGAAGGTTCTAGAGGCACGAGACCTCCAGGGTGTACCTGGCCTTGGCATGCCAACCTGGCTATGAAGGCCTCGTTTCAGTCAGCGTGGGCTGCCGTAGCCCAGTTCCACAGGTGGGCGGCCTTCCACAGCATGCACACATCCCTCAAGCTCTGAGGCCACAGGCCAGGTCCACAGATGGGCGGCCTTCCACAGCACGCAGGCATCCCCCAAGCTCTGAGGCCACAGGCCAGGTCCACAGATGGGCGGCCTTCCACAGCATGCACGCATCCCTCAAGGTCCAGAGGCCACAGGCCAGGTCCACAGATGGGCGGCCTTCCACAGCACGCAGGCATTCCTCAAGCTCTGGAGGCCACAGGCCAGGTCCACAGATGGGCGGCCTTCCACAGCATGCACGCATCCCTCAAGCTCTGGAGACCACAGGCCAGGTCCACAGATGGGCGGCCTTCCACAGCATGCACGCATCCCTCAAGGTCCGGAGGCCACAGGCCAGGTCCACAGATGGGCGGCCTTCCACAGCACGCTGGCATCCCTCAAGCTCTGGAGGCCGCAGGCCTAAGTTCAGGTGGTCAGTCTGGCCAGGGCCCATCTTGAATTGCAGACAGCACCTTCTCTGTCTCCCTGTGGAGGAAGCGTGAGGGTCTCCTGGGCTTCTGTAAGGACACAGACCCCATCAGGCTCTCTCTGTGTCTCCATGTGGAGGAAGGCGTGAGGATCTCCAGGGCCTCCGCTCTTTTCAGGGCACAGACTGCATCAGGCTCCACCCTCAGGACCTCCTCACCTCTCAAAGGCTCCACCTTTCAGCACCACTGCCTCGGGGGCTAGCATTTCAATATTGGAAATTTTGGGAGCCACATTCAATGCACTGAGAATTTGACCCCAGACGTGGGGATGAGAATTGCTAGGGAAACCCTACTTTTAGGAATTAGGCCAAACTTTTCATTTACTATTGAAGTCACACTCTTCAAAACCTGGATTTAGTTTCATTTTTTCTTCTATCTGTGCCCCTGCCTGGGGCACAGTCCTGGGCATGCCCCTTGACCCTTGGCCCTTGACCCTTGACCTGGCCTCCCAGGCTCCTCATCCCCTCTCACCTCCTCTGCTGCATGGCTATCCCTCTGTTACCTGCTCTGTGCTAACCCCAGAGACCAAATCTCCCCAGGCTCTGCCTCCCAGGCCCTCACCCAGTGTTCCAGGGCCTCTGTGATGCTGGTGCCCAGGGTGGGAGGAGGAGGTGCAGACAGAACCCTCAGCGGCATCTGCAGAACGCACTCCATGTTCCCTGCACCTCATACTCAGCCTTATCTGGGAAAGCAAAATACTCTCCTGGCTGAGTAGTTTCTGGTGTAGACTTTTGTGTTTACCTGGACTGGGCCCAGTCTCCAAGTCTTGGCTGGGATGTTCCAAGTCAGCGGCTCACCTGCCCTACAGCTTGTTTCAGACGCAGCCTTTCTATCCCAGGAGGAAGAAAGGAAGCCGTGATCACTCAGGTCATGAGAGTAGTTACATTTCTGGAGCTCACAGGACCCCTCTAGCAGGTGCAGTTGTGTTTAATACCTAAACACATAGGAAAAATGCAGCGTTATGTAGGAACACATTGAGCTGTATGAGCAGTGGCCACTCCTGCAGCTTTCATGTACAGAAGAGGCTCTTCATTAGTTAAGAACTGAGGTTGTGAATTGGAGACTGAGTTCTTTATAAAGCTCACGTGTGTCTGTGTGTGTGTGTGTGTGTCCCTGCCTTTACCATTTCTGGCCGTATGAATCACCTTGGGAAAATGGGTTAATCCACATAAGCCTCAATTTCCTCATCACTAACATTATAAGAATGGGACTTTCTTTACAGGATGATCATGAGGGTTAAAACCAGTGCAGCTTAAAAAGTAATTTACACAGTGTTTATTACATTTATGAATAAATGCCAGCTAGTTCTTTTATCCTGGTTATAAATGCAACTGTTAGTAAGCTATATGTTGTCCTTCCTCATTTCTCCCAAAAGAATTAAGTATTTAACTTCAAAGATGTATGTAGGAGCATGAAAAGAATCAAGACGCTTTTGTGAAAAGGGCCTAAGAATTCTTTGCCCATCATTGACCTGGTGTAAAATTAGCAGCAGAAAAGCAGAGACAGGAGGAGCCAGGTGTGGGATTGCTCGTCCTGTGTGTGGCGCTCCCCTGAGAGTTGGCTTTTACTGCTTTTGTGCTCCCCTGAAGTCCCCGCAGTGAGCAGGAACCACAGCCGGGCGGCCCTCTCCGCTAGCGCTTCTGTCACTCAGTCCTGTGAACTCCCAGCCTGGCGCAAAGCTCCACTTACGTCTGCGCTTTAGAGCCGGTGGTGGATCCTCGTGGTCATGGACTGTGAACTACCCATGTTCACATGTGTGCTTGGAATGTGAGCTTGACCTTTATGGAATACGGCCCTCTTCAGATCAGCAAACGTGGACTGCAAGGCCTGCTCTGGCCCTGCTCTATCCGGTCCCCGCTGCAGGCCTCCTGCTTGGGGGGAGCACCTCCCTCTCACCCAGGCCCCCTTCAGCACAGCTGTCCAGTCCCGGGAGACCCCACAGCTCCACTCCCACAGTCCATGCCTGCATGCAACAAATCTCTACATTTTCTCACATTACCTAGAAATCACTGCTGTGTCCTGGGCCCGGAGACACCTGGTTTTAGGAAGCTGTGGCCTCAGGGGTCAGGAGACACAAGGGACAGGAGCTGACTTTGGTGTCGGGTTTGAGTGCACAGCTGTGGCTTCTGCTGCTCGGCAAATCGTCAGGTGTGTGGCCTCCACCCATGTTCCATGTGATATTCTGGATAGTTTTCGCTCTTGATTCATGCAGGCTACCAGGATACAGGCGTTCTGTTCTAACATCAAGGTTTTATTCTTTGAAATGGAAAAAGTAAGTGAAGATCAGTGAGGAAGCACAGAGGTGCTGTTGTGGAGTGACGACCTGCCGCTATGTCACACTCAGCCTGGAGGGCAGACAGCACTCGCAACCAGGGTCAGAGGGACGTGCCCTGGAAACTAGAACGTCCAGGACTCATGAGTGCTCTGCAGAGAAGAAGAGGCCGATGAGAAGCTGAGAAGATTTGGGGACAGTTCTGTGAGCAATGCCTTCGCCTGGATGAAAAGTGAAGTCTCGTTGTGATCACAGTTGTGATCACAGGTCACCCTCCGTCCTGCCCGCGTCGGAGGCGCCCTGCCTTCACCTGGATGAAAAGTGAAGTCCTGTCGTGATCACAGGTCACCCTCTGTCCTGCCCGTGTCTGAGGCGCCCTGCCTTCCCTGGATGAAAACTGAAGTCTCGTTGTGATCTCAGTTGTAATCACAGGTCACCCTCTGTTCTGCCTGTGGCTGGGGGTGGCCTACCTGGTGGTGAAGACCAAGTAGCTGGGCTTGTTTGGTCTTGGATAAAGGAGATGCAGCACTGAGTCCTGGATGCCAATTATGCTTCCCAAGGGTAAACACAGAAAATGACTCCACCTTGCAGGCAGCACAGCACCCAGGTCCACAGATCCCACCTTATAGGTAGCACAGTGCGACACCCCACCCATGCTGGCAGGTGGTCCCAGGGGAGGGGAGAACAAGCTTGAGAGGGGAGGAGAAGGAGCGGGAGTGGGAGGAGAAGGAGCAGGAGTGCGCACTGAATGCATACACGCCAGCCATGGAGCTCTCCCTTTACCTCCCTCCTCCGTTCCCTGCTCAGAGCGCAGTGGAGTGAGCCCCTCGAATGCCCATTGTCAGATGAGGGAACCACACAAAGTAGCAGGGAGCGGGGTGGAGTGAGTCCTCCCAGCAGGTGGCAGGCAGAGTGTAGTGAAGACACCACCTTCCCGTGATGAACCCGGGTGCTGGAATCCTGCTGGGTGTTTTCAAGCATTTGCTCACAGCACAAACACTCGAGAGTACCTACTACGTGCCAAGGCTGTCAGTGCCGGCCATGGTGGAAAGAGCAAAGCGCAGGCAGGACGCCCCCTCTACTGGCAGGCTGTGATGGCCCCATGCAGGTGCATGTACGTGTACAGCGTCCCCGCAGGCCACCTCCTGTCCTTCCCCTTCCACAGGGAGGCTTCAGGGAGTCCCTGGACGCTGCACTGCAGTGCCCCGCTCGCTGGCCTCGGCATGGCCTGCATGGGACCTTCTGCCCCTCCAGCTTCTGCCGTGCTGCTGGGGAAGTGAGGGGCTCAGAAAACCCAAACCCTATCCTCACGGAGCAATGGAAGTAACAGAAGAGTGAGGAGATGCTCTTTGAGACACCACAGGCGAGAAATTGTCTTTCTGTTTTGGACCTGTTGAACTTTTCTTTGTCCCAGGTGAACACTTTATTTGTGCTGTGAATTTCTGGTAATAATGACTTCTTTGTTTTCAAGATAGAGTGTCACCCAGGCTGGAGTGCTGTGGCACGATCTCCACTCACTGCAACCTCCACCTCCCGGGTCCAAGGGATTCTCCTGCCTCAGCCTCCCAAGTAGCTGGGATTACAGGGATGCGCCACCACTCCCAGCTAGGTTTTGTAGTTTTAGTAGAGACGGGGATTCACCATGTTGGCTAGGCTGGTCTTGAACTCCTGACCTCAGGTGATCCACCCGCCTTGACTTCCAAAAGTGCTGGGATTACAGGCATGAGCCACTGTGCCTGGCCCACAATGACTTTTTAATAAACAAATTAGTACATAGTTCCTGAACTTAAATTAACCCTCTTTATTAATATCTAATATGGAATATTTAGAAATGCCACCGCATGACAGAGAAGTAGAAAATATTTTTCTAAATTGTACTAAAAATAATATAGAGACAGTTTTGAAATATGTGAATGAAATTTCAAGATTTTTCAAATTCTGAAACATACATTTTGTCTTTTTGTCTTGTGAGTGCTCAAATTTTTAGTCGTGAGCTAAAATAAACACACATGTACACGCTCCTTATTTTCCTAAGCATGAAGGCTTAAAGTTAAAAAGGAAACAGACATGTGTGCAATGCACACCTTTCCTCCCTGTTCCCGCAGGTTCAGAGGGAGGTGGTGGCCAGAGCCCACAGGGACGACAGGGTGTGCTTGTTATGCGGGCCACCAGCAGTAATTCATGGGTGAAATCATGCTTGGTTAAATTTTGTAAGGTCTAATGAATTTATTCTTTAAAAACTGCACAGGTTGTTAAAAGAGTGACTTGCCCATTTTGACTTCCTTTCTCTGTCATTGAAGCTTTCACGAGCAATTAAGAATTCTGTTTTTAGGGTCGAATGTTAGAGTTACTGAATCCCACGGTGCAGTGAGCCAGGAGGCTGAAGAAGGGTCGTGGGGAGCAGACGTAGGAGGGGCTCGCTTTGGGGCTTGGATCATAACTGATAATGCTGTGTGATTAGTTTCCGCGGAAGCAGGTGATCTGATGAAGGGTCAAATCTATTTAGGTGTGTTTTGTGATGGGAAGATTCTCAGAGGTGTGCGTGGGATGTGGAGGCCTTTCTGGATGTGGACAGGAAGAGCACGGCAAAGGCAGGCAGTGTGGCCAGATGCCATGAGAGCTGTGTTGTGGGGCTTTTCCCAGCAGGAGCCGCAGAGTGCAGGGCAGAGGCTGGCACTGAGCCCGTAGTAAGGGCACAGGAGGAAAGCACGGAGCAGAGTGGCAACCTCCACGGGAGGCGCAGGCCCCAGTACTTAATGTCAGTTCCTTAATGTCCTCATACGTTACCATGTGTGCTATGAACTTGATTGGAATACATGTGAATTGATTCACTTCCTAGAGTATGAAACTCTATTTTCAGTTTTCTCTTTGGAATTCAAAACTTCTCTAAAGCGCACAAGGAAATGCTGGGAAGAGGGTAAAGTTTTCCAAAGTGTCGGCGTGGGCGGTGCTTGACTTCCCTGCAGACGGTGAGTGTCTGGGAGCTGGCTTGGGTTCTTCCCGGGGAACTCCAGGGTGCCAAGCACGCTGCTGTCACTTGGTGTAGCTCTGCTTACAGCAGCTTCCTACAGTCTCATGCATGGCCCGCAAAGAGCATGTCAGCTCCTGAGCAGCAGGTGCTCTGTGAACTTAGCTCTGACAGGGACCTTGGCCACATGAACACCATTCTGAAAAGCCTGAGTGGCCACCGTCAGGTAGATAGAGAGGCCAGTTCCATCTGTGGGGCAGGTGGAGGCCAGTTCCATGCGTGAGGCGTGTGGAGGCCAGGTTCCATCTGTGAGCCGCAGAGCAGGGTGGCAGTCCTGAATGCTCTGCTTGTGAGACTCGGGGACACAAAGGCCCAGCGCTGCCGTGCTGTCCTGACCTTTCATCCAGCGTGAAAGCAGAGGGCATGAATTACGCTGGTTAACTGGCTTCTACAGCAATTAGCCGAACAGAAAACCAACAATATGCCAAGCTGTGAACTTTCTTTTCCTATTTTATTAACATGCTAGTTTCTGCCATCAGCATTAATGTCAACAACTTTCCTAGTTTCTCTTCATTTAATATTTAATTTTTACTGCTTTTTTTTTGCAAATTGCAGACTAATAGTGTTTATTGGTACTTATGGGCTTACAAATAACTTTGTTTAGGTTAACCCATTTGTTTCTCTAAGTATTTCTGTTTCGTGGTATAATCGGCATTTGAAGCCCATCATAAGGGCAAGGAAAGCTGAGTTCAGAGGTCAGATGTCCAGCCTGCCTCGTGCAGCTAAGGCATGAATGTGCCTGGACTGCAGGCGCCTCCCTCTTCACTGTAGGACACAGCTGTCTGCTCCTCCTGCGTGGCCGCGAGCCTCTGGGGGCTGTGAGCCTCAGGCAAGTACATTCACTGCCTCAGCGGGCAAAGCTGATGATCTCTCCCAAGACCACAGCATTGATGAAGGGTCCCTCATGGAGCCTGGGTCCCCCGTCTCTTCCCCACATCTTATTCCCGCTACCTCAATGACAGTGCAAACATCTGAAGGCAGAGCAAGTCAGGACTCGGGACTCGGATTCCTTCTCACCACTGTCTTTACGAGGATGACCACAGCACTGACCATATTGAGAGTGCCAGTGTTACCTTCCATGCATTTAGTGCATATGTCACCGACTCTGAGAATCAGGCAATGCCAGCTCCGTGAGAAAACTCTTCAGCACATGTGAGCTGGAGCCAAGCAGGGACCACGCGCGTCCTGCAGGCCCCACCCTCGTCCCGCTGGCTGCAGGCAGAGCTGCCTCTGGCCCACATTGACACCACCTCCTGCCCCTCGCCAGGCCTTTGGAGAAGAACAGGCTCTTCTGAAAGAACAGCAGCATAGAGCACTGAGATGTAACATTGGAGGGTGGGACACAGGGACCTTTTGAGGATTCTTCTAAAGTCTGTTTTTGGTCTGACAGTTGGTTGGCCAAGGGTATTGAATACATGACTGTTTATTGCGGTGTTCACTGGTGAGTTGTGTGCTTGTGTGTGTGTCCTGTAGCTCCATGTAAAATGTGCCTAAAAATAATAGTCTCTGACCTCTACATGTGGCGAGCCGGGGAACGTGGCTGCTGTCGCTAATAATCTGCTTGATCCAGCTGTTTATTGACCAGTAGATTAAGGTCGGCCTTGCCTTGTATATGTCACACTGGTTAACATGAACAAATGAGAGCTGATGGCAGTGAGCCCATTTTTAGCTAGCACTTACTTTAACGAGAATTAATGGATACTCGGACAAAGGTATAGATATAAGTCTCAATATTTAACAAGCACCTAATTCATGTGGAATGTTGCACAATGTGCCTAAAATAGTCTCCCAGCATTTTAAAGTGTGAAGATTAATTTATTATAGCAGAAACCCAGGGATCAAAGCTCCATGGGAAGCGATGGCTCCTGAGGTGCAGGTGCTCACAGGGAAGAGCAGGAAGAAAGGTGAGAAAGGCTGCGGACGGCGGAGGCGGAGCTGGCTGCCCTCGCCTCGGGGGGGACCTGCTTTCTCGGCTTCTTCCTCTCTCTGGTTCCACAGTCACCTCCACCTTCACCTCTGTCCTCTGGCAAAGTCAGAGTGTCTTGTTCGTCACCGTCAGGTATAATATCAACTACAAGCAAATAAACCTTACATTCTGGTTCAAGAAACACTAATTAGGATGAGAATGACCCTAGTCAGGGACGTCTGCTTTTAGGAAGAATGATTTATAAAATAGCAAACTCTGGTCTGATAGATTTGGCCCAAAAATATGCAGAACTGTGTTATGCCATCTGTTTCCTACCCTTCCTCCTACACAACCCTCCTTGCCTAAGAAAGCAGTGATGACACCCATATTTGAAAGATGACTGAACCATCATTTAGTGAGGACTTTTTTTTTAAATGTGTTTGCTTTGTTTTGTTTTGTTCTGTATTTTATCTTCAGTTAGCTGCTTGAGACCATAGAGGTATTATGGGTCTTATAAATTGATATGCATTCTTTTCTTTCTTTCCTTTTCTTTTTCTTTTTCTTTTCTTTTCTTTCTTTCTTTTTTTTTTTTTTTTTTTTTTTATATAGTTTGTAACACTTTTGCCAACGAATGATTACATAAGAAAGAAAAAAAAACACAAAAAACACCACAACCCCCCTACACGCAAACCACCAGATACAC
>CAUYQU010094862.1:0-23129 GCA_963574635.1 Cheracebus regulus | reverse complement strand
TTTCTTTCTCCTTTTCTCTTTTTCTAAAATTTCTTCCTCTTTCTTTCTCTTTCATTTTTTTCTTTCTTTTGCTGTTTCTTTCTTTCTCCTTTTCTCTTTTTCTAAAATCTCTTCCTCTTTCTTTCTCTTTCATTCTTTTTTAAAATCTTTCTTTTGCTGTTTCTTTCTTTCTCCTTTTCTCTCTTTTTCTAACATCTCTTCCTCTTTCTTTCTCTTTCATTCTTTTTATTCTAAAAAAAAAAGAAAAGAAAAGAAAAAAAATCTCTTAAATATAGTTCTCTCATATAATTATTTGAAAAGTGAATAAATCAGAACATTCTGAAGTAGAGGTTTTTTGTTGGCTTTGTTTTTGTTTTTGTTTTTTTTAAAGACAGCGTCTTACTCTGTCGGCGAGGCTGGACTACAGTGGTACAATCATAGCTCACTGCAGCCTGAAGGTCCTGGGCTCAAGCAATACTGTGAAGTATTTTGAGACCTCAAATATAAAGTGTAATTACAATGGCAGACAACTGCCTTCCCCAACCCATCCCTAAAAATTTACTAAAACAATTACAAGGCTTCTAAAGAAATAAAGACAGGATAACCTGGAGTTTCTTATGTGTAATCTCCCCTTTCAGAATATATAATCATTACACACACATAAAAGATCAGTACAAAGCCAAATATTAGACCAAATTATTCTGACTAATGAAATTCTTTATTGCTCAATTACCTAAAACAATTGTATCCTTTCCTTACAAGTCTAAGGAATAAATCTAAGGCAATGCCCAGCACAATTTAAAGTACAAATATGTATTTGTTGAATAAATAATGCAAACATGAAGCTATTCTTAAAATTTAAGAAAAACATTTCTGTCTATATCAAAGAAATAAGCTTAATTTACAAAAATGCATTCAAAGAATAAAGTTTATTTAAATAATTTTCATAAAGATCCCCAAACTTGTACCATGTATAACCAAAATTATATAATTAATATTATAAAATGTCAACAATTATCTTGTTTCATTTCTCAGATTCAACGAGGCTGGCATTCATATTTAGTCAGGAAGCCCTCTGTACTATAGAACCTCTCTCAAACCCATCCACTATTTCTCCCCAAATTCACATATCATTCTAATATGTCTTCTGTTTTCTGTCACTCACACCACTTTTCCTCTTTCAAACAAGGCTGTCTGCTCTAATCTTTTAACTGACTATGTCAATTATTTGGTATTATTGTTTTGCATGAATCTTCCAAAATCAAAATATTTCCTTTTATCATCCACTTTCTTTGTTTTGTTTTTTGAGACTGGATCTCTCACTCTGTCACCCAGGCTGGAGTGCAGTGGCATGATCTCAACTCACTACAACCTCCGCCCCCCAGGCTCAAGCAAATCTCCCACCTCAGCCTCCTGAGTAGCTGGGACTACAGGCATGCGCCACCATGCCCAGCTAATTTTTGTATTTTTGGTAGAGATGGGGTTTTGCCATGTTGCCCAGGCTGCTAATGAACTCCTGAGCTCAACTGATTCATCCCCCTCAGCCTCCCAAAGAGCTGGGATTACAGGTGTGAGCCATCATATCCTGTCTTATAATTCACTCTTAACTACAAAAACTCATTTTGATTCTAGCTCTTCAAGCGGAACACTAAAGTAGACTAGTTCAGGCGACTAGGATTCTAGACCAGCTCAAACACCAAATTATGAGACATTGTGCCTAAATGTCTGAAATTTCTCAATGAATCAACTTCTATTTCTGAAGCACCTAGCATGTGATAAGACATTCTGCATATACCATTGTATTTCATTTGTGTGGCACATAGTAGATGCTCTACACATACTGTTAAGTGAATAAACTGACTTAAAATTAAGTACTATGGTCAGGTGCAGTGGCTCATGCCTGTAATCCCAGCACTATGAGAGGCTGTGGCAGGTGGATCATCTGAGGTCAGGAGTACGAAACTAGCTTGGCCAACGTGGCGAAACTCCATTTCTACTAACAATACAAAAATTAGCCAGGTGTGGTGACACATGCCTGTAGTCCCAGCTACTCAGGAGGTTAAGGCAGGAGAATAGCTTGGAGACAGGAGAATAGCTTGGACCCAGGAGGTGGAGGTTGCAGTGGGCCGAGATTGAGGCACTGCACTCCAGCCTAGGTGACAAGGAGACTCCATCTCAAAAAAAAAAAAAAAAAAGTACTACATGTGTTTACAGATACACAGAAAAACATCGTTTACCTTCTAAGTAAGTTCTGTTTGTCCAAGGGTACCCATGTGATGTCAGAGCCAGACTCTGTACCAAGGTACAGAAGTTTTTGCACTGCATTCATACCCTGAAAGCTTTCTAATGTGGACTTTTACACTCAAATTTAGTCTCTCATTCCTACTAAATAATACTACTAAAAATTCAAAAAATTAAAGTAATTTTAAAGATAATTTGGTATTAACAGAGACCTCTCATTTTAGAGATGAGGAGAAAGAAATCACCCAAGGACATTCGGAGAGTTAACATGCCCAGTTCAGTCAGTTAGCCAACAATTATTTATTGCACATTTGCCTGCTACAAATCAGGCACAAACTGTGCTGGTCTACATTAAAGCTATGTTAAAACAGATATGAAAATGAAGCATTTCTGTACTCTTTCACCGTTTATCAGGAAATACAGTTATTACACATAGAATTACATGGATGAATGGTATGATGGGGAAGGAGAAAATGCTATGTAATTTAATTAACAGTGACTTAACCTAGTCTATAAATTTAAAAGGCATCCACTAGATTAGAAAAAAAGCATTTGCTATAGGAAAAGTTAAGAAAACTTTAGTGGAAGAGTCCACAACAGAATAAATGGAGTATAGGTGTAAAAAGAGACAAGACATAAAACTAGAAATATAATTGGGACCACATATGCCCAACCTTGAATGATTTTGAACTTTATCTATAGTTGGTGGAAGGCCACTAACAAATCTTAAGTAGAGCCATAATGTGATTAAAGAATTTAAAAGATCGCTCTTGAACATCTTATTGTGTTAAAAAGTAAGGAAAGACAAAAAAAAACTAATGGAGATTTAAAAAAATAAAGTGAAACAAAACAAAAAGGGAGGTTTTAGAGACTCCCAATGGCTGAATATAGGATAGTGTGTGTATCAAAATGAATACTGGTAACAATGGATCATGACACAGTGATTAAAGAATTTACGACACCATACTGATCCTTAAGCATTCACAGAAGGAATATATAAGACAAGGGCCTAAAACATGGTAGGGAAAAAGGAAGGGGGAGATATAAATGAAATACACTATTCTACAGTTTCTATAAATGATATAATTTTTAAAGATAACTTAAAAGATGCATGCTGTAATCTTTACAATAAATTCTAAATACAAAGAAATATATCTAAATACTCAAAATAGAACAGTAAAAAAATGCAATCTACCTACAATAAGGCAAGAATAAAGAACAAACAGCATCAATAAAACACAAGAAGACAGAAGACTTAAATCCAACTATGTAATTACTAAATTAAATCTAAAAGAAATCAACACAATTACAAACTGTCAGACTGGAGAAAAAAGCAAGACCCACTAAAGAGACACAGATTGAAAGTCAAAGGGTGGGAAGGGTAACACCTATCAATACAAACACTAAGCATAAAAAAGGTGATATTAAATATAACCACATTAATCTCAAATATAGTAGGCTTAAATAGAGAGTATGCACCCAGCACAGTGGCTCACAACTGTAATGCCAACACTTTGGGAGGCAAAGGAAGGAGAATTACTTGAGGCCAGGAGTTGGAGACCAGCATGGGCAAGAAAGCAAAAAAGACCCCATCTCTGCAAAAAATAATAAAAATCAGCTAGTCACAGTGGTGTGTACCTGCAGTTCCAGTTACTTGGGAGGCTGAGATGGGAGGACTGCTTGAGCCCAAGAGTTCAAGGCTGCAGTAAGTTATGATTACGCCACTGCACGCCAGCCTGGGTGACAGGGCAAGGCACTCTTTTTTTTCACTCAAGATGAGAAAAAAATTAGAAGAGAAGACATGACAAGAATAGAGTCACTCGGCAGAGTATGGTGGCCCATGCCTGTAATCCCAACACTTTGGAAGGCTGAGGAAAACAGGATCACTTAAGAAAAAAATAAATTAAAAAAAAAAGAAAGAAAATCGAGTCACTAAATATGATCATCAACAAGACATAATTCTACATGTGAAGCAACTAACAATACAACTTCAAAATACATTAAGCAAAAAACAGAACTAAAGGGATAAGTAAAAATCTCCAACGTGACTACAGATTTATAGTTCTGTCAGTTGTTCCAACGAGACAAAACAAGACACAGAAGATTTTAACAGCCCTACCAAAGAACTTGACCCAATTGATATTTATAGAAACACTACACCAAATAACTATGGTATGTACTTCAAAAACTTTAAACTTTAAAAAAAAAGTTTACTTGTGGAGGCACCAAGATATACTATATGCTGGACCATAAAAAAAGAGCATCAATAAAAATCAGATAATTGAGGCTTGACGTGGTGGCTCACAGTTGTAATCCTATCACTTCGGGAGGTCAAGGTAGGAAGAGTGCTTGAGGCCACAAGTTGGGAGACCAGCCTAGGCAACATGGTAAAACCCCGTATCTACAAAAAATACAAAAAAAAAAAAAAACTTAGGCATGGTGGCACACACCTGTAGTCCCAGCTACTCTTAGGAGGCTGAGGTGGGAGGATGGTTTGAACCCAGGAGGCAGAGGTTGCAGTAAGTTAGATTAAGCATTAAACCCCAGCCTGGACAAGAGAGCCAGATCCTATCTCAAAGAAAAAAAAATCAAATAATTAAAATAACAGAAAATATATTCTCTGATCTCAGCAGTATTAAATTTAAAATCACTAAAAAACAAGATAATTACAATACCAAAATTTAGAAATTAAGCATACTTCTAAAGAAACTGTATGGCAAAGTAAGTAGAAAAATAAACCAGAGAAAACTCAGTAAATATTTTAAACTGAATGATAATGAAAACACAATTTACCAAGAGTTTGGGGATACATTTAAAGCAGGGCTTAGAAATGTCTACAGATTTAAACCATAAGCTATAAATCTAACTTAAAGAAGGATGCTGGCTGGGCGCAGTGGCTCATGCCTGTAATCCCAGCATTTTGGGGGGCTGAGGCAGGCAAATCACCTGAGGTAGGGAGTTTGAGACTAGCCTGACCAACACGGTGAAACCCCATCTCTACTAAAAATACAAAATTAGCCAGTTATGGTGGCGCATGCCTGTAATCCCAGCTACTCAGGAGGCTGAGGCAGGAGAATCACTTGAACCCGGGAGGTGGAGGTTGAGGTAAGCCAAGAGTGTGCCACTACAGGAGGGGAGGGGAGAGGAAGGGAGGGGAGAAGGAAGAGAAGAAGGAAGAGGGGAGGGGAGGGAAGAGAAGAGGAGAGGGGATGGGAGGGGAGGGGAAGGAAAGGAAGAGGAGAAGAAAAAAGAAAAGAAAAGAGAAAAGAAAAGAAAAGAAGGCAGAACAATTCCTAGAACTTATATAAGGCCTGAAATAGTTCATGCCCCATCAGCCAGCAGGAAAAGGCTTTTTGCCTGCCTCGGCCTCTCAACATGCTGGGATTACAGGCATGAGCCACCGTGCCCGGCCCAGAAGGAAAAGACCTTCTAACACATGACAACATTAAGTCATTCTAACACATGGGGTATCACATGGGGCATCAAATATTCAATAGGGTACAAAATCAGCAGTAGGATAAAATTAGTTTTCCCCAATAAGCTATTCTGGTGCCATCTAACAAAGATTAAAAGTAAGCCTCAAAAAGATCTGTTTGCTCTTTCCACCATCTTTCCATGCCGCCACAATGGTGCGCATGAATGTCCTGGCTGATGCTCTCAAGAGCATCAACAATGCCGAAAAGAGAGGCAAACGCCAGGAGCTTATTAGGCCGTGCTCCAAAGTCATCTTCCGGTTTCTCACTGTGATGCTGAAGCATGGTTACATTGGCGAATTTGAAATCACAGAGCTGGGAAAACTGTTGTGAACCTCACAGGCAGGCTAAACAAGTGTGGCGTGATCAGCCCCAGATTCGATGTGAAACTCAAAGATCTAGAAAAATGGCAGAATAATCTGCTTCCATCCCGCCAGTCTGGTTTCATTGTACTGACAACCTCAGCTGGCATCATGGACCATGAAGAAGCAAGATGAAAACACACAGTAGGGAAAATCCTGGGATTCTTTTTCTAGGGATGTAATACATATATTTACAAATAAAATGCCTCATGGACAAAAAAAAAAATCTGTTTATCTTATTTTTTTTTAAATGGGGATACAGGGAACCAAAAATACCTGATTCTAGTAACTTTACTGTATCCCAAAATAAAGCTTAAGAATAGCTAAGAGAATTTTTTCCTAAGCTTTGCACTCAAGCAGGTAAAAGCCACAATGTCTAGCATTCAATCAAAAGCTACCAAGCATGCAAAGAAGCAAGAAAAGCCAATTTATAATGAAAGGTTAATCAACAGAAACAGATCCAGAAATGATACAAATGATAAAAACTAGTAGATAAGAACGTTAAAAGAGCTATTATAAATATATTCCACACATTCAAGAAGGTAGAAGTGAAAGCATAAACATACTAAGGAGACACACAGATATATATCCCAAACTGAACTTAAGAGATGAAAAACCAAATGTCTAAGATGAAAATTACACAGAATGGAACTAACAGAAAATTATACACAGCAGATGATTAGTGAATTAGAACACACAGCAAAAGGAACAGTCCAAAATAAAAAGAGAAAAAAAGCTAAAGAAAAATAGTGAGCTATGGAACAACATCAAGTTATGTAATGTACATGTAACTGGAATCAATAAATACGGTAGGGAGAAGGAAGACAGAAAAAGATTTTGAAAATATAATGACCAAAACTTCCCAATTTTGGCTGGGCTAAGTGGCTCACGTCTCTCATCTCAGCACTTTGGGAAGCCAAGGCAGGCAGATCACTTGAGGTCAGAAGTTCGAGACCAGCTTGGCTAACATGGTAAATCCCCGTTTCTACTAAAAATATTAAAAAACAAAAAAATTAATCCAGGCTTGGTGGCATACACCCGTAATCCCAGCTATTCGGGAGGCTGAGGCAGGAGAATCACTTGAACCCAGGAGACAGGTTGCAGTGAGCTGACATAGTGCCATTGCACTCCAGCTTCGACAACAAGAGCGAAACTTCATCTCAAAAAAAAAAAAAAGAAACTCACCAATTTTATGAAAACTGTATACTCACAGAGTCAGAATGCTCAATGAAGTCTGTGCAGAAGTTTGAAATAAACCATACCAAGGCATAATCAAATTGCTGATAAGAAGTGATAGAGAATTCTTAAATGCAGCTACAGGAAAAATATTACTTCCAAAAGAACAACAATAAGAAGAGTAGACTCACAGAAGCAATGCTGAAGCAGGAAAGAAGGGTCTGGAGGCAGGAACCTAAGGCCAATTCACACTGACTTTCCAGAAATAAATCAAAAGGAAAACCCCAAATTTCCACACCTAAGTAACAAAAGGACTGGAGGCAAACCGCAGATGGAAAATTGAAGGTATTTCTGTTGGTTGCTTTCTGCTACCAATCAGACGTTTGTACAGGAGTGTAACTTTGTGACTTCACTTTAGCCTCTGATTGGTTGTTTCTGCAACTTATCAGGCAACTAATCAGACTGATTCCCAGCCAAGTCTTTGTTTGCATAGAAGCGTAACTTTGTAACTTCACCTTAGCCTCTGACTGGTTGCTTTCTATAACCAGAGTCTCACACAGGATGTAACCTTTGTAACTTAACTTCAGCCTCTCATTGGGGACCACTACTTCAGTTCCATATGGTGTACACCAAGTAACCAACGGGAAACCTCTAGAGAGTATTTAAAGCCCAGAAAATTATATAATGGAACCCTTGAGCCCCTACACTCCAACCCGCTCCACACTGTGAAATGTACTTTCATTTTCCACAAATCTCTGCTTTTTTTGCTTCATTCGTTCCCCGCTTTCTCCATTTTGTCCAATTCTTTATTCAAGATGCTGAGAACCTAGATACCCTCCATTGGTAACAATGCCATCCAGAGAGTATAAGAGCAACATCTTTAAAGTACTGAAAGTAAGGGAAAATGTCAACCTAGATTTCAAAATTTTGTAAAACCACACCAGGTGTGGTAGTGCATACCTGTAATCCCAGCTACTTAAGAGGCTGGGGCAGGAGGATCACCTCAGCTCAAGAATTTGAGTCCAGCCTGGGACTCTGTTTTTTTTTTTTTTTTTTTAAGATGGGGTTTCACCACCATGGCCAGGCTGGTCTTGAACTCCTGACCTCAGGTGATCCACCTACCTCGGCTTCCCAAAGTGCTGGGATTACAGGCGTGAGCCACCACACCTGGCCAGGACTATTTCTTAAAAAAAAACAAACAAAAAAACAAAACAAAAAAAAAAAAAACTTCCAAAACTGAAGGCAAATAGTTTTTCAGAAACAGAGAATTCAAAATGACACCAAATGAAAACTCTCTGAGGAATGAAGGGTATGGCAGTGTAACTAATGTGGGTGCTTACCAGATTCCCTCTCAACTCCAAACGCACTCTTCTCTGCCCTGCTTTATGTAATGGAGATGGACCCCGTAAAACTTTCTCCTTTGCCAGCTGGCACAATGTTAACCTTTGTCAGTAGATGGCACTGGAGGAATACTCTAGAAGGAAGGGGCTTCTCTCTTCCCATTACACTGTTCTCTAGCTTGCTTGCTCCAGTGGAAGTGTGTGTTGTGTAAGACTCCCAACAACCCTCCCAGGGACCAACTCCCCAGCAAGTCTCAGTGACACATGCACACACTCATGACTAGTTTACTGACAAGTTTTGTCAGCACTCCAGAAAGCAGCTACCCAGCAAGTTTAAGCAGCACTGTTGCCCAGGCTGGAGTGCAGTGGTGCAAACACAGTGAGTGCACACTGCAGCCTCGACCTCCTTGGCTCAAGCAATCCTTCCACCTCAGCCTCCCAAGTAGCTGGGACCATAGGTCCACACCAGTATGTCTAGCTAATTTTTTTATTTTTCGTACAGATGAAGGTCTCATCATCCTACTGACTTTTATTGGTACCCCAGAGGGGCAAAAGCCTTCAGCACCTCAAATGTTTCCAGCATCCAGTGGACCACACCTTCTCCAACAAGATCTGAATCTCAGCCTTGCAGTTGGTGGGCTGGCCATCATCGAGATTTATTCCATCCTTGCTACTTTGCCTCAGACCTAGAGGTAGTGGCCGCTCTCTCTACTGTTATTCTGTATCTTTAGTGTTCTCTTTATGCCTTAGAGTTAATTCCCCATTAATGGTAAATAATTCTTTATGTTAAACTTTCCATATTCAAATTACTGCATGGCTTCTGTCCTCTGACTGATACAGGATTAGTAGTGGCAGTAGCCACAGGAGACAAACACACAAAGATGGGATTCAGAATTGGTTTCCATTGTATCCTTGGGCTTCAGTATAGGACTCAAGCAGGAACTAGTTTGGTAATAATCCCGCATATGCAGGGGCATCATAGTTAACCAAGTTGTCACTTGTGGTTGTTGATGATGAAATGCCAACTAAAGCAAGTACCTTGGGAACCCAAATGGCTGTTGCACTTAACTAGTAAAGCAGTAATGATGGCTACAAAGTCTGTTATGTGAGGTGAATTCTCTAAGTGCTCTTGTGCATTTCTGAAGAAAATAACAAGTTCAGGTCCATTAAGTCAGCTCAAGTCACAATCAAAGAAACAGAGACCTTTCCTGACAACCTTAAATTTTTTTTTTCTTTTTTTGTGACAGGCACCAAGGCTGGAGTGCAGTGGTGTGATCTTGGCTTACTGCAACTTCTGCCTCCCATCTCATCATCAAGCCATCCTCCCATCTCAGCCTCCTGAGTAATTGGTACTACAGGTGTATGCCACCATGCCTGGTTAAATTTTGTGATCTAATTGTAACAATCTTTTTTTTTTTTTTTTTTTTTTTTTTAAGATGAGGTTTCACCATGATGGCCAGGCTGGTCTTGAACTCCTGACCTCGGGTGATCCACCCACCTCGGCCTCCCAAAGTGCTAGGATTACAGGCGTGAGCCACCGCGCCCAGCCAAATTGTAATAATCTTAATTCTTATAACCACAGGTTGATATTGATGAAAATCAAATGCAAAATTTAATTGTGCAAACTGCTGAATTACAAAATTAGTTGAATTCAGTCTCACCAAGTTTATTGTGTGGAAAGTAACAGCAGACAGAGCAAGACTTTATTTCAAAAGAAAAAGAAAAAGTAAGAGCAGGCCGGGAGCAGTGGCTCACACCTGTAATCCTGGCACTTTGGGATGCCGAGGCAGGTGGATCAACTGAGGCCAGGGGTTTGAAACCAGCCTGACCAACATGGCGAAATCCCATCTCTACTAAAAATACAAAATTAGCCAGGCATGGTGGCATACACCTGTAATCCCAGATACTCAGGAGACTGAGGAAGGAAAATCGCCTGAACCCGGGAGGCGGAGTTTGCAGTGATCAGAGATTGTGCCATTGCACTCCAGCCTGGGCAGTAAGAGTGAAACTCATCTCGGGGGAAAAAGAAAAAAAGAAAAAGAGCAATTACTGGGAAATAATGGGACCTTGAAACTTCAAATGGGAATATCTGGTTGTATCAGAATGAAACTGAAAATTTCAAATTTCCACTTGCCCTCTGTATCTAAAAATAGCAGCCTTCTTTTGCTGGAAAATCATGTGAAATCCTTACATGCAGCAGATCCACTACACGAGAACGTTCATTCTCCTCAAACTAACCACAGCTAACCCAGTCACTAGAATGATAACTAGGGTCAAATCTCAGCATGTTGTAGGGGGACAGGTACACATAATGACCCAACAGGAAACAGCTTTACAGACCAAAAAATTCCAAGTTTTTGCTAATATATAAAAGCAGGAATCTGGGGGACATGTGAAAACACAGTCTCAGGATATTTTACACTAAGGTGGTTAGAATTTACTGATATGAGATGCACGTAATACAGATTCTGAATTGAGTATGTTAGCTTATGTAGCTGGAGGTTATCTCTAATGGCTTCCTTGGTTGCTGCCTGAAACTCAGATTCAACAATAGCCTACATTTAATGAGTTTGAGATAAGAGACTTCACTGGCATTACCTGGAAGAGGGAATCCTGAAGTGGATTCACCCTCTGCAAACTGCACACCTATCACGCAACTACATTCTCTGAGAAGGCCCAGGAGACATTCTGTTAGTAAGGAGACCACTGATATCCTCGAAAAGCTCTGTGGCTGTTCTCCATTGTAGGTCAGGGATAACTGTAGAAAATGCCACCATTGAGATGGGCTCCTTGAATTCACCGAGGATAATGGGATACCAAAGTAGCAGAGGCCAAATGGCAATATTTAACCGCAAAGATAAGGACAGCAGGGACATACCGGTAATCAGAATGTTTTGGCCAGCAGGGATCTTTGGCAGTGGCTAATTGATCACGATGTTCCTAGGAATGAAATAGATGGGCAGTTTAATCTACATAACAGAAAAATGTCTAAATCTGGTGGCCAAAACCCAACTTGAGTCATCACAATGCAAGTCATAGGTATTTGCCCAGTTTCCAAACCTAGTCAATTCACAGGCCCAGCCAGAGACTCTTGACTGAGGACAGACTGGGTCCCCCTGAGGAAAGACTCTGCACCATTACTGCAAGTATATACCATAAATCTTCCTCCAAGTCTTCCCCAAAGGAATAGGCACCCATTTAGCAGAGCTGTAGTTCTCAACCAGGGCTATTTTGCTTCCCAAATCTAGAAAATCTG
This sequence comes from Cheracebus regulus, assembly GCA_963574635.1. Lineage (NCBI taxonomy): Eukaryota > Metazoa > Chordata > Mammalia > Primates > Pitheciidae > Cheracebus > Cheracebus regulus. Next base: position 11,302 of record CAUYQU010094862.1, on the reverse strand, counting down.
GCAATGTCTGGAGGCAGTTTTGGTTGTCACAACTTGGGGGTACTGTTGAAATCCAGTGGATAGAAACCAGGGATGCCTAAATGTCCTACAATGTATAGAACAGTCCCCACAACTATCTGACTTAGAAGTCCCTATACAATCTACACCCTGTTATTCCCCTGATCTCATCTCCTGTTATTCACCACTTTGCTCACTCATGTTCAGCTACTGCCTCTATGCTGCCTCTTTGCTGTTCACAAAACACATACAACACTCTCCGGCCTCATAATCTTAGCCCTTCCTGTTCCTTCTCCCTGGAATATTCCTCCTATCAGATACCCATATGGCTTCTCATTTCCTTCAGATCTTTGCTTAATTACCACTGTTCAGAACTGCAATACCCCTTCCACCAAAGTATACTGTATCTCTATTGTCTGCTTTATCTTCCTCTATAGAAATGTTTTATTTAAAATGTTCTACATTATTTGTTTCGCAGTTACTCCCACCCCTATCCTTGGAATGCAAACTCCATAGGGCACAGATTTGCTCCATTTTATTCATTATGTATCTCCTGTACCTACAATGGTTCCTCATACATAATAGGCACTCAAACACTTGTTGAATGAAAGTGTGAATGGAATAGAAATTAGGGATGTGGAGCACAGTGAAATCTAAAATGATTCCTGAAGTGGTTATCTATTATTTTTATCTGTTCAATACCTTGTTCTGAAAAGTCGATTCTCTTTGATATTTCAAAGACATTTACCTTTTTTAAAATGCGACAATTTTTTCAATGTAGGCAAATCTCATTCTTTTGAATCAATATTTTTGTTTATGCTTGGAAAGGCATTCCTCATCCCAAGATACTCATCTACATTTTCTTTCAGTACTTTGTTTCATTTTCTTATATTCATATATTGAATCCAAATCTTATATTCATATATTAAATCTGATAGGAGGAATATTCCAGGTAGAAGGAACAGCAAGGGCTAAGATTATGAGGCCAGAGAGTGTTGTATATATTGAATCCAAATAGGATATGTATTGGCATTTGGAATAAGAAAGAGATCTAACTGTATTTTTTCCCCAAAATGGCCAGTAGACCATCCAAACATGATCTATATACTCTACTGTTACATAAACATGAATCTGTTTATTTTTAACAGTTTCAGCATTCCTGTACCAGTATCATATTTAAGACCCTACTATAGAGCAAGGGTCTATACTCTCCTACTGCCCTCTGCCCTCATAATTCCTCTAATTCAAAATTGTCTTGCCTTTCAAATATTATTCTCCCCTCTCTATCATCAAATAGAATAATTTTTTAAACCCCCACTGGGATACTTAATGAAATAAGATTAATGTCACAGAACACATATTTTTATATATTTTTTCCACCCAGGGACATGACATACCACTCTATTTTTATCAAGTCCCAGAGTTTACACATAGTATATGAAAATGGCATATAAAGATCATATAAAGAAGCAAGGAAAGTATTAAGATATGCTGGAACTGAGAACTTCTGAAATTGCCACAGTCAATTTCAAGAAAAAAAAAGACTGAAGATAATGGGAGCAAACATTTTGATTCTTAAATAATTCAAGTGTTCTACAGAATGGAAGGCTAAAAAAGAGTAATGTTTATTCCCACTTCCTAGCATTGATCTCCAGGGCTCCCATGACACTACCCTTGACTTCCACTCTTTCTCCTTTGCTTCAAGAAATTACCACCTAGTATATGCTAAGCTATTTCATGTGCACTAACCTATTGAAACCTACTGAAACAGAATTCGATACTATCTGTATTTCAATTTTGTCCATTAGGAAAATAAAAAACAGCCAGGCACAGTGGCTCATGCCTGTAATCCTAGCACTTTGGGAGGCCAAGGCAGGTGGATCACCTGAGGTCAGGAGTTTGAGACTAACCTGGCCAACATGGTGAAACACCGTCTCTACTAAAAATACAAAAATTAGCCAGGTGTGGTAGCGCGTGCCTATAATCTCAGCTACTCAGGAGGCTGAGGCAGAACTGCTTGAACCCGGGAGGCAGAGGTTGCAGTGAGCTGAGATCCTGCCACTGCACTCCAGCCTGGGCAACAGAGTGAGATTCCATCTCGAAAAAAAAAACCATGTTAATGGCGGGATATGGTGGCTCAAGCCTACAGTCCCAGCACTTTGGGAGGCTGAGGGAAGAGGATCACTTGAGACCAGGACTTTGAGACCAGCCTAGGTAACATAGGAAAACCTTGTCTCTACAAAAAAAAAAAAAACAGGAAAATTAGCCAAGCATGGTGGCATGCGCCTGTAGTCCCAGTAATTCAGGAGACTGAGGTGGGAGGGTCACTTTAGCCCAGGGGTTTGAGGCTACAGAAAGCCATGATCATGCCACTGTACTCCAACCTGGGTGACAGAGCAAGAACCTGTCTCAAACAAAAACAAACAAACAAACAAAAAAACCATGTTAATGGTGTCACAGACACAATTCTGTTATGTTAGCAGTACCTACTCTACAATACTTCACCTTCTCCCTTACGTTCTATTTCAGAAGGTCTAGAATAGATGGGGCCTGGGCATTTTCATATTGTAAAGACAAGTGGGGTAGAGTGGGAGGAAACTCCCTTGGTGTTTCTAAAGCACATTATTAATTAAAAACAACTAAACCACAGGGCACGGTGGCTCACACTTGTAATCCAAGCACTTTGGGAGGCCAAGGCAGGTGGATCACCTGAGGTCAGAAGTTCGAGGTCAGCCTGGCTAACATGGTGAAACCCCATCTCTACTAAAAATACAAAAAAATTAGCCAGGCATGGTGGCAGGCACCTGTAATCCCAGCTACTCGGAAGGGTGAGACAGGAGAATTGCTTGAATCCAGGAGGTGGAGGTTGCAGCTACCTGATACCACACCATTACACTCCAGGCTGGGTGACACTGAGACTCTGTCTCAAAACAAGCTGCTGCGCAACGTGGCATATACCCATAGTCCCAGCTACTCAGGAGGCTGAGTTGGGAGGATCACTTGAGCCCAGGAGTTCTGGGATATAATCTGCTAGCTATGCCGACTGGGTGTCTACACGTTAGACATCAATACAGTAATCTCCCAAGTGTGGGGGACCACCAGGTTACTTAAGGAGAAGTGAACTGGCTCAGGTCAGAAATGGAGCAGTTTAAAACTCCCATGCTGATCAGTAGTAGGGTCGCACTAGTGAATAGCTACTGCATTCCAGACTAGGCAACATACTAAGACCCTGTCTCTAAAACTAAAACAAAAGATTAAACCAAGATATGCTTTCTCTTAGGTCTTCTGATGCTATCTATCCACTGATTTCTACAAAATTAAATTTGTATGTCTGAATATCTGTGTGTATATTCACTTGCCTCAACCTCCAACTTGAGCTTCAGTTTCCAACTAACTTTAGAATAGTCTTTATTTGCATGACTCAAATAAAAATACTACGGTATCAAACGGGGAATGTGGTGTAAAAAGGGCCTGCTATATAGTAACAATCAGGGCCAGGCATGGTGGCTCATGCCTGTAACTTTGGGAGGCCAAAGCATGTGGATCACTTGAGGTCAGGAGTTGGAGACCAGCCTGGCCAACACAAAGTGAAACCCGTCTCTACTAAAAATACAAAAACCAGCCGAGAGTGGTGGCAGACACCTGTAATCCCAGCTACCTGGGAGGCTGAGGCAGAAGAATCACTTGAACCCGGGAGGCAGAAGTTGCAATGAGCCAAGTTTGTGCCACTGTACTCCAGCCTGGGCAACAAGAGTGAAACTCTGTCTTTAAAACAAAAAAACACTACCACTACTATTATTGATAATAACTATAGCTATGTCTGGAGACAAAGGGGAAAAGAAAGAAAAAGCTGGTTCTTTAAGGAAGAACAGGTAGAAAGACATCAGGAGACAGGAAAAATAAAATGCTAAAAGGCACAGAAGTTAGATATGACACAAAAAGCATAATCCATAAAAGAAAAAAAATTGAGAAAGTAGACTTCATTAAAATAAAAAATTTCTGCTCTTTGAAAAACACTTAAGAAAATGAAGCTGATGTGGGAAGATCACATCAGGCCTGAGTATGAGACCCACCAGGCTGGGCAACAAAGCAAGATCTGGCATCTTGTTTCTGCAAAAAAAGGAAGTGAAGACAAGCCATAAACTGGGAGAAAATATTTTCAAAACATTAATAAAGGATGTGTATTCAAAATATATAAAGAACTCTCAAAACACAATGTAAGAAGACATACAGTATTTATATGATCCAGTAATCCTACACCTATTTACCCAAGAAAAATGAAAACATGTTTATGTAAACATCTATAGACAGGAAATTCAGGCTGTATTTTTCTGTTAAAAAGAAAACATTTCTGAAGACATTACTCAGTGAAGAATCACATCTGAAATTACTTTTAGAATCAGGGCTAGAAAATGTTTCTTGGCAGATGTAGTAATGTTCTCTCCATTTAATAATGGAACATACTTAACTAATCATATTCTCTGATCAATCACATTAGAATTATCCGTACTTTCCTTTGTCATGGCCCTTATTTCTTTTACTCATATATATCTTTTTGTAAACTGCCTCAAATTCATTGTGGAAAGAGTTAAATTTGAACAAATAAGTACATGAAGAAATTAGGGGTAACATAAGCCTTTTCCTTTCATTAATTCTTTGTGGGAATGAAATATCTTGCTTTAAATTTTCTTTCTAATAGCATACTGTTAAAGGTAGTGTACTCTTGTTAAAAATACAATATAAGCCAGGCACAGTGGCTCACGTGTGTAATCCCAGCACTTTGGGAGGTTGAGGCAGGTGGATCACCTGAGGTGAGGAGTTTGAGACCAGCCTGACCAACATGGGGAAACCCTGTATCTAGTAAAAATACAAAAAAATTAGCCAGATGTGGGGGCAAGCGCCTGTAATCCCAGCTACTCAGGAGGCTGAGGCAGGAGAATCACTTGAACCTGGGAGACGGAGGTTGTAGTGAGCTGAGATCACACCATTGCAGCTTGGGAGACAAGATCAAAACTCGGTCCAAAAAAAAAATACAGTATATTTTTGGCCAGGCGCAGTGGCTCACATCTGCAATCCCAGAACTTTGGGAGGCCAAGGCAGGTGGATCGCTTGAGCCCAGGAGTTCGAGACCAGCCTGGGCAACAGGAAGAAACCCCATCTCTACTAAAAATAGAAAAATTAGAGAGGCATGGTAGTGCGTGTCTGTAGTCCCTGATACTCGGACGCTGAGGTAGCATGATCACCTGAGCCCCAGATGCGTAGGTAACAGTGAGCTAAGATCATACCAGACCACTGTACTCTAGACTGGGCCGCAAAGCAAGACCCTGACTCAAAAAAAAAAGTATATTTTTTAAAAACATACAGGCAAATGTTGATAGTGATTTTATTCATAATCACCAAAAACTAGAAACACAAATATATTACAACTGATGAATCACCAAACTCAGTACATCTATACCATGAACTAGTCAGCAAGACACATGCAACATGAATAAATCTCAAACACATAATGCTAAGTGAAAAAAAGCCTAACTCAAAGGCTACACACTGTAAAGTATGATTAACATGATTTACTCAAAAGGGAAAACTATACACTAGAAAACAGATGGATATAAAGGGGCACAAAAGAATTTGGGCAGTGATAAAAATGTACTATATCTTGATTATAGTGCTAGTTATACCACTATACGCATTTGCCAAACCTTATAGAACTGCACACTAAAAGGATGAATTTTACTCTATATAATTATACCTCAATAAACCTTATTTCAAAAACATTTATCACATGCCTAAACCAGTGATTTAATTTCTAGAGAACTAGAGCTACAGACAAAAACTACATATAATGCTATTTGGTTTAGCTTCTTTTTTAAAAAATAACAGCTTTATTGAGATAGAATTCATATGTCACATAACTCATCAATTTAAATTGCACAATTCAATTGTGTTTAGTAAATTCAGAGTTATACAATCATTTTCACCTGGCCAGGCATGGTGGCTCATTCCTGTAATCCCAACATTTTGGAAGGCCAAGGCAGGAGGACTGTTTGAGGCCAGGAGTTCAAGATCAGCCTGGGCAACATAGCAAGACCCCCATCCCTACAAAAAATAAAAAATGAGCCAGGCATGGTGGCATACACCTGTAGCCCTAGTTACTGGGGAGGCAAGAGGATCCCTTGAGCTCAAGAGTTCAAGGCTGCAGTGAGCTATGATTGCACCACTGCACTCCAGCCTGGGTAACAGAGCTGGATCCTGTCTCTAAAAAAATTAAAAATAAGTAAGTAAATAAAATCAGAAAACAGATTTTATTATGTATAACAGACTAACGTAATGTTAATCATGTAAAAAGACACACCTGCACAGAAATATCCTGGAAAGAAATATGCTAAGCGTAAGTACTATTAATAGTTATGGCTAAATAAAATACGATTTTTAAAAAACAAGAAAATTGGCAAGTCAGGCCAGGCAAGATGGCTCATGCCTGTAATTCCAGCACTTTGGGAGGCCAAGGTGGGTAGATCACTTGAAGTCAGGAGTTCAAGAGCAGGCCAACATGGAAAAACCCTGTCTTCACTAAAAATATAAAAATTAGCTGGGCATCGCAGTGCACGTCTGTAATCTCAGCTACCCTGGAGGCTGAGGTGGGAGAATCATTTGAGGCTGGGAGCCGGAGGTTGCAGTGAATTGAGACTGTGTCACTGCACTCCAGCCTGAGCAAAAGAGTGAGATGCCATCTCAAAGAAAAAAAAAAAGAGAAAGAAAACTGGCAAGTCAATCACTATGATATATTATCAGAATTTATATAAGTGAATGGTATGAAAAGCAGCTATTACACATAAAATAGAATAATCTAAAAAGGTCTTTAGGATATACGATAAAAGTATCTGAACCAGTGGTATTCAACCAGGAGCAATTTTGTTCCCCAAAAGATATTGGTAATGTCTGCAGACATTTTTAGTTACCACAACTAGTGGGGCAGTGCTACTGGCATCTTAGTTGAAAATGGGTTAAGTATGCAGCTGAATATTCCACAACGCACAACACCCCCACAACAAAGAATTACCTGGTCCTCAATGCCAACAGTGCAAACATTGAGAACCCCTGATTTAAACTACACTGTAGGTGTTAGGTAATCATCAGCAATTTTTTAAATCAGTAAAGTGATCTAAAGTAAAAAAATAAAAGCTTCCTCCTGGCAGGGCGAGGTGGCTCATGCCTGTAATCCCAGCACTTTGGGAGGCTGAGGCAGGCGCTTCACCTAAGGTTGGGAGTTCAAGACCAGCCTGACCAACATGGAGAAACCCCGTCTCTACTAAAAATACAAAAATCAGCCAGGCATGGTGAAACATGCCTGTAATCCCAGTTTCTTGGGAGGCTGAGGCAGGAAAATCGCTTGAACCTGGGAGGCGGAGGTTGTGGTAAGCCAAGATCACACCATTGCACTCCAGCCTAGGCAACAAGCGTGAAACTCCATCTCAGGAAAAAAAAATAGCTTCCTCCTTTATTCCGACCACTGTATATTCTTTCCCCAGTTTTCCCATTTCAATTAATGGTGCCAACTATTTGGCGCTGACCCTCCTACTTATGGGTCAGTGATCTTCTTTATTTCCCTACATTCATCAACAAGTACTATTGACTGTACCTCCAAAATATATCCCAACCAATATCCCAAAATATCATAATATCCCAAAATATATCCCAACCAATTATCACCATCTACACCCTACTCCAATGATTACCTGAATTACATCAATACCTTCCTAACTGAACCTCTTTTTCCCATCTTGCTCCCTTAAGTTCATCTCATACACGTCAGCCAAAAGAATCTTTTAAAGATATCATACTCTTTAGATCATACATAAAAACCAACATGCTCAGAGAAGTATCTATTCTTCCTGCCCCAATCACTATCACATTATCTTATGCTGTCTTGTTTTCTTCACTACCTAAACTTATTTTCTCTATTTCTTTTTTATTTTCTATCTTGCCCCCATGACTAGCACAAACCTTAACTTTCTTGTTTATTATTCTTTGTCTAGCACTTTGAACCATGACTGACACATGTCTTAAATATTTGTTCAATGAACGAAACTCTCCAATACTAATGGTCTATTTGTTCTACTGGAGACAGAGTAACAATAAATCTGTGCAGGAAAGGAGATGAATATCCTAAAGTAAACTGATATTCCCAATGTTAGTCAGCCAGGACACAAATTATAGGTCATGAAGCAAGATCCTTGGAAGAAAGGGAAAAAAGTAAGTTATTTCCCTCAGATTTCAACCTCTTCCAAGTTTCCAAGAAAAGACACCTTCTGCTCACCATGAAACAACTGAAAGCTCAGCAAGTAGATGCTGCCTATTTCTCCTAGATGAGTCACACGTAATACATATATGAATACATACATATTTGTTCTGCAATTCCGTATTATACTAAGCTTTTAATAAAGTCTTGTTTTAAAATAATCACAGCCTGGTCTCAGCTGTGCTGGGTGGAATTAGGCAAAGATTCTGTCATCACAGAGGCTGGGGGCACAAGCAGGGCCTCTACCAAAGCTAGTATGATAGTAGCAAAGATAATTAGAAAGAAACTCTCCCACAAAGAAAAAGTAAATTTTTGATAGGAGTCAGAGCTGTAAGACAAGCTGCCTTTTGCCACAGGGAAAAACTGTGACCAGTAACCACCTTGGAGAATTGGAATAATACTAAGGGAACCAACTTGTTACCTTAAACATATTTTCATTTTAGAAGAAAAATCTATCTCCAATGTGTAAAATTGAATGGGGTAGAGGAAAGAGTAAAGAAGGGAGTAGGAAAAGAAGAGTTGCAAAAGCAAGGAAAGTCAAAAGACAAAACATGCAAAATGAGTACCAGAACTAAGGTGGTGGCAGTAGAAAATCAAAAAGGTTTTTAAAATCATATCTGATGTAGTATCAACAAGACTTAGCAACTAATACTAAATAGTAGGGGAAAGGGAAGAAACAAAAGATGACTCACAGGTTCCTAACTTGGATAACTAGAAGCCAATAACTAACAGAGATAATATATGAAGAATAACAGAGAGCTATGATCTTGCCACTGCATTCCATCCTGGGCAACATAGCAAAACTGTCAATAAATAAATAAATAGAAAAAATAACAAGTTGAGAAGGGAGAGCACTAGGTGTGTTGAGCAAGTAATTGGCAGGGAAGGAGGAGATAAGAGTTCAGCTGTAGACATAGTCAACTTGCAATATTTGTGTGATAGCAAAAAATAAGATTTTGAGTTTTAAAGACAAAAACAGAAGCAAAGAAGTAAAATGAAAATCACATAATGTACTTAATGTGTAGATGCTAAAACTACTACTATAAGCTGGTGTCTGATGCCTGTAATCCCAGCACTTTGGGAGGCCAAGGCAGGAGGATTACTTGAGGCCAGGAGTTCAAGGCCAGCTTGGGCAATGCAGCAAGATCCCATCTCTAAAAAAAAAAACATTAAGTCAAAAAAAAAACAGTAAGTACAACTACTGCTGTAGAAGAGATTGCCCAAGAAAATACAAGCTGAGGAAATAACATTTACTGAGCATGCAAAACAAGCAATTCAAGAGAAGAACCATGAGAATGCCATCTCATAAAACAAAGGAAAAGTTGAGGAAGGAAGAGCAACAGAAATAAGAAAGATCAAATAAAGGTCTAAGAAAGGTCAAACAATGCCAGGCACGGTGGCTCATGCCTGTAATCCCAGCACTCTGGGAGGTCGAGGTAGGTGGATCCCGAGGTCAGGAGTTCGAGAACAGCCTGGCCAATATGGTGAAACCCCATCTCTACTGAAAATATGAAAATCAGCCAGTCGTGGCAGTGTGTGCCTGTAGTTCCAGCTACTCGGGAAGCTAAGGCAGAAGTAGTCCTTGAATCCGGGAGGCAGAGGTTGCAGTGAGCTGAGATCATGCCACTACACTCCAACATGGTGACAAAGCAAGACTCCATCTCAAAAAAAAAAGAAAGAAAAGTCAAATAAAATAATCTCTGAAAAGATTTGCTGATTATTAGATCATTTCAGTGGGTTGTTTTTTTTTTTTTGAGACAGGCTCTCATTTTTTCGCCCAGGCTGGAGTGCAGCAGCATGATCTCAGCTCACTGCAATCTCTGCCTACCGGATTCAAGGGTTTCTTCTGCCACAGCCTCCTGAGTAGCTGGGACTACAGCACACGCCACCACACCTGGCTAATTTTTGTATTTTTAGTAGAAATGGGGTTTCACCATATTGGCCAGGCTGTCCTTGAACTCCTGACCTCATGATCCACCCGCCTCAGCCTCCCAAGTGCTGGGATTACTGGCATGAGCCACCGCGCCCAGCCTCAGTGTTCTTAAAGAGAAGAATTGCAGTGCCAAAACAGAAAGATAAGCTAGGGCCAGGCAGGGTGGTTCACCCTTATAATCTTTGGGAGGCAGAGGTAGAGGATTGCTTGAGCCCAAGAGTTCAAGACTACCCTGAACAACATAGGGAGACCCTGTCTCTATAAAAAAAAAAAAAAATTTATTTAAGTAGCCAGGCATGAGGGCATGTGCCTGTGGTCCCATCTACTCAGGTGGCTGAGGTGGGAGGTTCACTTGAGCCCAAGAGGTCAAGGCTTCAGTGAGCCATGATCATGCTACTGCATTCCAGCCTGGCCAACAGAGTAAGATCCTCTATCTTTAAAAATAATAATAGGCAGAGGCTGGAAGGCTCAGGATTGAATGGGAAATAAGCAACTGATACCTTCTCAGAAAGATTCTAACTTCAAAAAGCTTGTCTGAGTTCAGGCTGTGGTCTCCAGATACCATTTTCCAGTGAAAGATACTGAAGCTTCTTGCAAAATGGGTTAATTCCAAGTCTGAAGTAGTACATGTATAGATGAGCCTGGTTATATTTTTTGGCCAGACAGAGAGGACTCTTTCAAGGACTACTGGAGTTAAGTCAAAGTGATACAGGTGTTTCAGTATTTTTTAATTCATGACACTAATGTAAATGAAATTGTCTTCTTAAATATCCTTTGGGTATTGTTCATTTAGTATATAGAAATGCAACTGATTTTTATGTTTATGCTGTAACTTGCAACTTTCCTGGATTTCTTACTAATTTGCACAGTTTTTTTTTTGGCATAATTTTAGTGTTTTCTACATATAAGATTATGTCATCTTTTTTTATTTTTTTTATTTTTAGAATAAAAGAATGAAAGAGAGAAAGAGGAAGAGATTTTAGAAAAAGAGAGAAAAGGAGAAAGAAAGAAACAGCAAAAGAAAGAAAAAAAAGAATGAAAGAGAGAAAGAAAGAGGGAGAGAAAGAGGG